>PVKP010029297.1:0-29174 GCA_004027715.1 Plecturocebus donacophilus
TATTCCTCCCCAACTCCCTACCCCCACTGTCCCTCCCCTAGTTCCCCCCTACAGACCTCAGTGTGTGTTGCTCCCTTCCCTGTGTCCATGTGTTCTCATTGTTCAAAACCCGCCTATGAGTGAGAACATGCGGTGTTTGATTTTGTGTTCTTGTGTCAGTTTGCTGAGAATGATGGTTTCCAGGTTCATCCATGTCCCTACAAAGGACACAAACTCATAGTTTCTTAATGGCTGCATAGTATTCCATGGTGTATATGTGCCACATTTTCCCTGTCCAGTCTATCATCGATGGGCATTTGGGTTGGTTCCAAGTCTTTGCTGCTGTAAACAATGCTGCAATGAACATTCGTGTGCATGTGTCCTTATAATAGAACGATTTATAATCCTTTGGATATATACCCAGTAATGGGATTGCTGGGTCAAATGGAATTTCTATTTCTAGGTCCTTGAGAAATTGCCACACTGTCTTCCACAGTGGTTGAACTAATTTACACTCCCACCAACAGTGTAAAAGTGTTCCTATTTCTTCACATCCTCTTTAGTATCTGTTGTCTCCAGATTTTTTAATGATCACCATTCTAACTGGTATGAGATGGTATCTCAATGTGGTTTTGATTTGCATTTCTCTAATGACCAGTGATGATGAGCATTTTTTCATATCTCTGTTGGCCTCATATATGTCTTCTTTTGAAAAGTGCCTGTTCATATCCTTTGCCCACTTTTGAATGGGTTTGTTTGTTTTTTTTCTTGTAAATCTGTTTTAGTTCTTTGTAGATTTTGGATGTAAGTCCTTTGTCAGATGGGTAGATTGCAAAAATTTTTTCCCATTCTATTGGTTGCCAGTTCACTCTAATGATGGTTTCCTTTGCTGTGCAGAAGCTCTGGAGTTTAATTAGATCCCATTTGTCTATTTTGGCTTTTGTTGCCAATGCTTTTGGTGTTTTAGTCATGAAGTCCTTGTCTATGCCTATGTCCTGAATGGTTTTGCCTAGGTTTTCTTCTAGGGTTTTTATGGTGTTAGGTCTTATGTTTAAGTCTTTAATCCATCTGGAGTTAATTTTCATGTAAGGTTTCAGGAAGGGGTCCAGTTTCTGCTTTCTGCACATGGCTAGCCAGTTTTCCCAACACCATTTATTAAACAGGGAATCCTTTCCTCATTGCTTGTTTTTGTGAGGGTTGTCAAAGATCAGATGGTTGTAGATGTGTGGCGTTGCTTCCAAGGCCTCTGTTCTGTTGCATTGGTCTATATCTCTGTTTTGGTACAAGTACCATGCTGTTTTGATTACTGTAGCCTTGTAGTATAGTTTGAAGTCAGGTAGCATGATGCCTCCAGCTTTGTTATTTTTGCTTAGGATTGTCTTGGCTGTGTGGGCTCTCTTTTCATTCCATATGAAGTTTAAAGTGGTTTTTTTTCCCCAGTTTTGTGAAGAAGGTCAATGGTAGCTTAATGGGGATAGCATTGAATCTACAAAATACTTTGGGCAGTATGGCCATTTTCACAATATTCATTCTTCCAAACCATGAGCATGGAATTTTTTCCCATCTGTTTGTGTCCTCTCTTATTTTGTTGAGCACTGGTTTGTAGTTCTTGAAGACATCCTTTACATCCTTTGTTAGTTGTATTCCTAGGTATTTTATTCCTTTGTAGCAATTGTGAATGGCAGTTCGTTCTTGATTTAGCTGTCTTTAAGTCTGTTATTGTATAGGAATGCTTGTGATTTTTGCATGTTGATTTTGTATCCTGAGACTTTGCTGAAGTTGCTTATCAGTTTCAGGAGATTTTGGGCTGAGATGATAGGGTCTTCTAAATATACAGTCACGTCGTCTGCAAATAGAGACAATTTGACTTCCTCTTTTCCTAATTGAATACCCTTTATTTCTTTTTCTTGCCCGATTGCTCTGGCTAGAACTTCTAATACTATATTGAATAGGAGTGGTGAGAGAGGGCATCCTTGTCTGGTGCTAGATTTCAAAGTTCCAGTTTTTGCCCATTCAGTATGATATTGGCTGTGGGTTTGTCATAAATAACTTTTATTATTTTGAGATACGTTCCATCGATACCTAGTTTATTGAGATCTTTTAGCGTAAAGGGCTGTTGAATTTTGTTGAAGGCCTTCTCTTCATCTATTGAGATAATCAAGTGGTTTTTGTCTTTGGTTCTGTTTATGTGGTGAGTTACATTTATAGACTTGCGTATCCTGAACCAGCCTTGCAGCCCCAGGATGAAGCCTACTTGAAGCTTTTTGATGTGCTATTGCAATTGGTTTGCCAGTATTTTATTGAAGATTTTTGCATCTATGTTCATCACGGATATTGGCCTGAAGTTTTCTTTTCTTGCTGAGTCTCTGCCAGGTTTTGGTATCAGGATGATATTGGTCTCATAAAATGGTGTAGGAAGGATTCCCTCTTTTTGAATTGTTTAGAATAGTTTTAGAAGGAGTGTTACCAGCTCCTCTTTGTATGTCTGGTAGAATTCGGCTGTGAATCCATCTGGACCTGGGCTTTTTTTGGTTGGTAAGCTATTAATTGCTGCCTCAACTTCAGACCTTGTTATTGGTCTATTCAGGGTTTCGACTTCTTCCAGGTTTAGGCTTGGGAGGGTGCAAGTGTCCAGAAATTTATCTATTTCTTCCTGGCTTACTGGTTTATGTGCATAGAGTTGTTTGTAGTAATCTCTGATGTTGGTTTGTATTTCTATGGAATCTGTGGTGATATCCCCTTTATCGTTTTTTATTGTAGCTATTTGATTCTTCTCTCTTTTTTATTAATCTGGCTAGTGGTTTGTCTATTTTGTTGATCTTTTCAAAAAACCAGCTCCTGGGTTTATTGATTTTTTGAAGAGTTTTTCGTGTCTCTATCCCCTTCAGTTCTGCTCTGATCTTAGTTATTTCTTGGCTTCTGCTAGTGTTTGAGTTTTTTTGATCTTGCTCCTCTAGCTCTTTCAATTTTGATGATAGGGTGTCGATTTTAGATCTTTCCTTGCTTCTCATATGGGTATTTATTGCTATAAATTTTCCTCTAGACACTGTTTTAAGTGTGTCCCAGAGATTCTGGTATGCTCTGTCTTCATTCTCATTGGTACTTCAGTGGTGTACATTCACATATTTGCAGCTATCACCACCATCCATTTCCAGAACTTTTTCATCTTCCCAAATAGAATCTCTGTACTCACTTAACAAGAACTCCCCGTTTCCTCCTTCCCCCAGCCTCTGGCAACCGCCACTCTGCTTTGTCTCTAAAATTTGAATGCTCTAGGTACCTTGTGTAAGTGGAATCATATATGTTTGTTCTTCTGTGTCTGGATCATTTCACTTAACACAATGTCTTCAAGGTTCATCCATGTTGTAGCATATCAGAATTTCAGTCCTTTTTAAGGCTGGCTAATATTCCATTGTCTTTACTACATCTTGTTTATCAGTTCATCTGTTGATGGACATTTAGGTTCTTTCCACCTTTTGACTACTGTGAGGAATGCTGCTGTGAATGTGAGTATAGTATACATATATCTATTTCAGTCCCTGCTTTCAAATCTTTTGGGTTTATATTCAGAAGTGAAATGCTGGAGCATATGATAAATACAGCTTTAATTTTTTGAGGAACTACCATACTGTTTTCCATAGTGGCTGTAACATTTATAATCAGTTTTTAATTATATTTACTTGTAGTTCTAATATCTATAATTTTTCCTAATAAATGATCAAATACTTATAAGGCTGTAAGTATTCAGAGATATTTTGTATTAGAGACAGAAATTTACAGTTTTTAAATTTTGCTTTGAGAAAGTGTTCTCTTTACAAACAACATTACTAGGTTAAGAATGTTAAGGAATCTAAATGAGAAAATTACTTTTGCTTCAACCACTTCTCTGCAGGTCATTGGCAAAAGTATTTTAATATCTGTATAACTTTTTAGTGACATGAGAAGAGAAATATGCCCCCCTTTACTAAAATTTTTCCTTCCTTTCTCCTTTCTCTCTTTCTCTTTCTGTCTCTGTTGCTCCATTCTTCTTTCCTTTTGGGACGAAAATGTCAATCTTGAGGTTTTATATCTTGTTTACCCAAAATATGAGAGAAGTAATATGTCAATATTTGCTGATATTAAAATAAAAGTATGTTAGATGATTTAATACCAGCTTAGCACTTATCCCTTCAGCTTTCAGAACTATGGAGGTTGATCTTCTGAATACTGTAATAGAAATCTTCCAACAGGGTGAGGTGGCCCATGCCTGTAATCCCAGCATTTTGGGAGGCCAAGATGGGAAGATCGCTTGAGGCCAGGAGTTTGAGACCAGCCTGGACAACATAGTGAGACCCTGTCTCTACAAATAAAAAATAAAAAAATTAGCTGGGCATGGTGGTGCACACCTATAATCCCAGGTACTTGGGAGATTGAGGCAGGAGGATTCCTTGAGCCCCAGGTGTTTGAGGCTGAGGAGCTGTAATCACACCACTGCACTCCAGTCTGCACAATAGGGCAAGACTCTGTCTCTTAAAATTTTTTTTTATAATGCCTAAGTGGCTCATAAGGTAAGATACATCTATTAAAATCAACTAAACAAATCCTTATTTGAGTTTTTTGTATTTACATTCTTCAGGAGTGATACTGTCAGGATGCTAATCCAGTTGGCTAATTGACAGCTTTGATGAGTCATATGTAACTATCAACAATTATTTATATTAACTATTTTAAAAATAAAGGCAGTGTTTACTGATAAAGATGGTAATCTAGAACATATATGCTGTGATATAATGTATAATGTGATGTAATATGATATTTTTATAGATATAAAATCTTACAGAGTTGATGTTGTTTAATTGGCCTCTTCAGAAGGGTATTTATGTTTTCCTAACTGTTGGTAGCTTGTATTGGGCCAGCTATTCTTTTTCACCTATCTTAAGACTTCTAGTAGTAAGATTGTTTCTCAAGACTGGGGAAACCATGAGGTATTGTTTTCTCTCTGGGAAACTAATAGCTTCATTCACATAAAATCGTCCTATTCAAGTAGGACTGATTTTTATCCTCCAAAGTAATAGTGGAGGAGAACAAATGATAGCATGTCAATTGTAATACAGAATTTCCAAATATATTTTGACTTCTACTTTTAACACTCTTCCAGATCATGCTTTTTGCCTAAACTTTTAGGAAGTAGCAGAACTTAAGCTTTGGTTATCTCTGACCCGTATCCTCAAATATTTTATAAGTAGTAAATTGACAACCTAACAATTAAATGGGGGAAAAAGAAGTATTACCATCAATATTGAGTGATATTCAAAACTTGGCTACTTTCATGACAGAATTTATAACCTGACTACCGTTACAGTTTGTTTATCTGTATGCAGCTCTCGCTCACTATATTATGAGCCCTAATGTTTTATTTTTCTATTATTTCAGTATATATGTGCTTTTAATTATTTTATTTTTAATTGACAATAATTGTATAGATTTATGAGGTACAGTTTGATGTTTGATATATTGTATACATTATAGAATGATTAAATCAAGCAAGTTAACATATCTACCACCTCACATACTTATTTTTTAGTGTTGCAAACATTTAAAATCTATTGTTAGCAATTTGAAATATATGTTACATTATTATTAACTGTAGTCACCTTGCTGTGGAACAGATCTCAAAAACCTATTTCTCCTAACAGCAACTGTACTCTTTGATGGACATCTTGCCATCTCCCTACCCTGCCTACCCCACTTTCTGATTGCCCTACCCTCTGGTAACCTGTAAACCAGAAATCATGCTTCTCTCTACTTCTATGAGTGTGACTTTTTTAGATTCCCCATATAAGTGAGATTATGCAGTATTTGACTTTCTGTGCCTAACTAGTGTCACTTAGCATAATGTCCTCAAGATTCATCCTTATTGCAAATGACAGAATTTCTTTCTTTTATAGGACCGAATGGTATTCCATTGTGTATATACACATTTTCTTTGTCCATTCAAAGGTTGATTCCATATTTTGGCTGTTGTGAATGATGCTGCAGTGAACATGGGAGTGCAGATATCTCTTTGATATACTGATTTTTTTTTAACTCTTATTATTTTTTTGAGATGGAGTTTTTGCTCTGTCACCCAGGCTGGAATGCAGCAGTATGATCTTGGCTCACTGCAACCTCTGCCTTCCAGGTTCAAGTGATTCTCCTGTCTCAGCCTCCCAAGTAGCTGGGATTACAGGTGTGCACTACCATGCTCAGCTAATTCTTGTATTTTTAATAGAGATTGGGTTTCACCATCTTGGCCAGGCTGGTCTCGAACTCTGACCTCAAGTGACCTGCCTCAGCCTCCCAAAGTGCTAGGATTACAGATGTGAGCCACTGCACCCGGCCTGATACTGATTTCAGTTCTTTTGGTTACATACCCAGAATTGAGATTGCTGGGATCGTATGGTAGTTCAATTTTTAGTTTTTTGAGGAACCTCCATCCTGTTTTCCATAATGGCTATACTAATTTACATTGCCAACAGTGCGCAAGGGTTCCCTTTCTCTACAGCCTCACTAACACTTATCTGTGTCTTTTAGATAATGGCCATTCTAATAGCTATGAGGGGATACCCCATTGGATTTTTAATTTGCATTTCCCTGATGATGAGTGATGTTAAGCTTTGCTTATTCCTGATCTGTATACCTGTTGGACATTGTGTGTCTTCTTTTGAGAAATATCTATTCAGGTCCTTTGCCAACTTTTTAATTGAGTTACTTGTTTTTTTGCTATTGAGTTCCTTATATATTTTGGATACTAACTTCCTATTCTATTTATCAGATATATATCAGCAAATATTTTCTCCCAGTCTATAACTTGCCTCTTCATTCTGTGAGTTGTTCCCTTGCTGTGCAGAAGCTTTTTAGTTTCATGCAATTCTGTTTGTCTACTATGGCTTTTGTTGCCTCTATTTTTGGGGTTATATTTTTAAAAATCATGATCTAGACCAATGCCATGGAGCTATTTATATTCTTGATTGCCTAGCTCTAGTATAGTGCCTCACAGAGTAGGAACTTATACATGCTTATAGAATTTGGTTCTGTAAACAGATCGTTTTAAGACTATATTAACATTTTTAGAATATAAATGTGCCATTGATTAAATTATCTCTTCTTGCATAGTAACTGGTTCCCTGGCATTTGTATAAAGTGAGCAGTTTATTGTCTTCTAGTAGTTACTTTCCCTGTAACTTGCCTTTAACCTTTCATCATTTTTATTTTTAAAACAGAGTCAGGATTTCATTATATTGCCCAGGCTGGCCTCAAGTGTTCTGCCCCCTCTGTCTCCCAAAGTGCTGCCCGCTTCAGCTTTCCACAGATTACAGGCGTGAGCCACCACACTCAGACCTGCCATTTAACCTTTTATTTTATGTTTAAACTCCCTATGTAGAATGAAATAGAATTAGTGGAAGTAAATACAAAAAAATAATTTTTGTATGTTTTGGTAGAGTTGGGCATGGTTAGTGGCACACACCCTGTAGTCCCAGCTACTCGGTAGGCTAAGGTGGAAGGATAGCTTGAACCCAGAAGGCAGAGGTGTAGTGAGCCGACATTTCGCCACTGTACTCCAACCTGGGTGATGGAGTGAGACCCTGTCTCAAGAAAAAAAATTTTTTAAATAATGGTCTCATTTATGCTACCTCCTTCCTTTCTACCCCTACTGTTGCAGCTTTAATTCAGATCCTCGTCATCTTTTATTTAGATTATTCTTCAGTCTCTCTAAGTGGCTTCGCTGTGTTCATTATCAGTCTTTTTCCAGTTAATGCTTCACACAGTGAATATCTGTCTATAACATTCTCTTTCCTAAAACCTTTTAATGACTACAGGGTAAAATCTGGGTATCTCAGTTTGCCCACCTGTCCAACCTCATTTTTCACCATGTCCTTCAGACTTTACACTTTAGTAATACTGCACTACCTGTAGTTTTACACCCCGCCCCACAGACTAATGCTTTTTCACTCCTTACACCTTTGCATGTATGTTCCAGTGGTCTAGATTACTTTTCTCCCATAATTTCTTTAGAATTTTTTTTCATCTTAAAGACCCTGCAGGACCCATAACTTCTCTGTATAACTTTCCATGAGATGGTCCCCACGTCCTCTGGTAATCATTTCCTCCTTTGTCCTTTTTCTGAAAGTGGTACTTCTTGTATGTATAACGCAGCATTAGAAATGTTATAATTTATTTGCATATCTATCTCTCCTATTAGATTTGAGAACAGCCATCTTTTGTTTATCTTCATGAGGTAGGGAATTTTCATCACAGCCCAGAACCTAGCACATATAGGTGCTCAATAAATATTAAACTGAATTATTTGATTAAAAGAAAATTAATGATTGGATGACAGTTACATTAGGACAGCCTAGGTTATGCTTCAGCAACCAAAATTCCCCAAATCTCAGTGAATGAACACATTTTATTTCTCACACAGAAGCTCACAATAGGTTTAGTACTCAGAGATCCAAGCTATTTGCATTTGTGATTCTAACTTTTCAACATGTTGTCTTCCATGTCACCAAGGGATAGAAGTTTGCACAATTGGCTCATAAAGGCTTTAGACTCAAAGCAACACATGTCACTTCCATTCACAGCCTGATGCCCAAAACTGGTCATATGGCCCTGCCTAACTGCAAGCAGGTGTACAGGACAGCACATGGATATTTGATGAGTAATAACTGTTTCTGCCCACCAACTATAAAAGATCCGTTTCTAATCATGACATATAAGAGACTAAACAAATATAACGCATTGTTTTGATCTTCAAGAGTTTGTAATCTCATTGGGAAAAGAGAAGACACAAGATATAAAACTTGAGAATTATTCCTATCAAGAATTACAACAGGAGGCTGGACGTGGTGGCTCATGCCTGTAATCCCAGCATTTTGGGAGGCTGAGGTGGGCAGATTGTGAGGTTAGGAGATCGAGATCATCCTGGCTACCATGGTGAAACCCCATCTCAATTAAAAATACAAAATTTAGCAGGGCATGTTGATGCATGCCTGTAGTCCCAGCTACTTGGGAGGCTGAGGCAGGCGAATCATTTGAACTCGGGAGGCAAAGGCTGCAGTGAGCCGAGATTGTGCCACTGCACTCCAGCCTGGGAGACAGAGACTTTGCCTCAGAAAAAAAAAAATCATGACAGGAATACTTTCCATTACATGGATCCTTTTTTAGTTACAGATAATGAGCTTGTTCAGACTATATCATCTTGAGAATTGTTCTAGACTAGAAAACTAAGTGCTGAGATTTTGTAAAACAAACTACTGTAAAAAGGACATTATACCTGGATTTTGAGGGACAAGACTTATTTGATGTTGAATTTTAAAATTCTGAATGGTTAGGAAGTATCTTCCTATTTGGAACTTTAATTAACAATAAAAACTGCTTTTGTAATAGTTGGGGTTTTTTAAGGTATTGTCTTATAGTACTCTAATAATATGTTTTGTAATGATAAGTTTTCAGTTTTCCTTTTCCTAACAGGGACATTTTTGAAGAAGATAATTACAGCCCCATTCCTATTGTCAATGAAGAAGAATATAAAATTGTCATCAGCAAATTTCCCTTTCAAGATCCAGACCTTGAAAAGGTACAGCTAGTTTTTAATTCAAGGATTTTCTTAAAAATAAATTCATTGTATTTATTACTATATAACATTAAATATTAAGCTGAAACTATAAATAAGAGGGGTTTCTTTGGGGGCATTTTTTGTTGTGTTATTTGAGAAAATTAATTATGTTTTGTTATGTTTTGAAGAGTATGTTATTACTACTACTGCTATTGCTGTGATTCTGATGAAGTTAAGAAGGGACTTTCCTGGGGATACTAGAAGCAGTTGCCTCAAACGTTAGGTGGATTCCCAGGAGAGGTGTTACTAATGTTGAGTGGATTCCAGTGAAAAAGTAGATTTATAGTAATAAGAGTATATCCTAGGGAAAGAGAGGAGAATTGAAATGTTTGTCACTGTGGAAGGTTTTAAAAGAAGTATACTTTTACAAAAAGTTTATCTTGGTTAAATAAGTGATTTGTGAAGGCAATAGCTACCTATAGACTTCTTCCTCCTGAAGTAGGAATATATACATTTTTGGAGTCAAGATATCTGAACAAAAGACAGGGTAGAGAAAGGAAGTAGACCAGCCATGTAGGAGATTCTCACAATGCACATGAAGGCATGTGTGTGTGCATATACATACAAATATACATACTTGTACCTATCCAGTATCTTTGGGTAGAATTAGATCTCATTAGAAAAGGATGTCATATTTCCTGTAACTGTCACTTTTGTATACTCTTTATTCTTGTTTTTTCTCATTACTCTTATTATTTTCCCAACTTTTATAATTTAGTACTTGTCTACATTTTTATCACTTCAGCATGAGCAAGACCAAATTCTGAGTCAATTGTGACTGTAAATTTTTGTTATATTTTTATACATAAACTAAGCATATTATTTGTACTACTCACTAAATACAGAACCAGGTAATTAAATGGATAACTTCTAGATTGTACTGATGCTGCCATTGCATATATCTGTTGCCATGTTTAATACAACAGGCCAGAATAATTGTTCTAATTGTGTATTTTTTGAAAGCCCAGTGAAAGTTGTTCTGTCAAGAAATATCACCAGAATATTCTCCATCTCATGGCTTAGTTTTGTTTTAGTTACTGGTAATGCATTTGTTCAGGCTAGTGTCTGTATAAAGAGCACTAGACTAGGTCTAGATTCACGTGCTAGCTCTGTTTGTGGATGATGATGATGATGATGATGATGATGATGATGATGATTTTGATTTTGAGACAGAGTTTTGCTCTTGTTGCCCAGGCTGGAGTGCAATGGCACAGTCTCAGCTCACTGCAGCTTCCCCCTCCTGGATCAAAGGCATTCTCCTGCCTCAGCCTCCTGAGTAGCTGGGATTACGGGCATGCACCGCCATGTCTGGCTAATTTTGTATTTTTTTTTTTTTTAAATAGAGACAGGATTTCACCATGTTAGTCAGGCTGCTCTCAAACTCCTGACCTAAGATGATCCACCTGCCTTGGCCTCACAAAAATGCTGGGATTACAGGCATGAACCATTGCATCCGACCACTTGTGGCTTATTATAGGCAAACGACTGAGCCTCTGTGTGCATTTTTGCCTCATCTGTCAAATGAGGAGGTTGAATTCAGTAATTTCTAATATCCCTTCCAGTCATATCAAACTATTCTAAATAGGTTTATAATTAAAAGGAAGTTTAACTTTGCTTGTAGAGAGTTTCTAATATATGCAGTACATCTTAAGATTACATTCTTAGGAGTTGCATTCATTGGTCTATGTATTACTCATTATTAAAAAGAACTGTTAATAGTTACAGTCACATGGAAAATTGTAATATGACAACTGAAAAATAAATCTCATAAATTATTTAATAAAGTCTTTTGGTTGTGTGTGTATATTTTTTCCCAGTTTAAGTATAATTTTCAATTAAATCTGTTAGAAAATATATGCAACTATCTCTCAACTTGAGTTATTTTCACATAAATTATGAATGAAGGAGTAGTAGTAAACATATATGCAAAAATATTTTGTAGATAGCTATGTTAACTTTATTAGAATCATTTGGCCAAAATAAGAATATATTTATAGTCTGCCTTTAATGTCATTAAAATAATTTCAAGTATTTTTCATCTATCTACTACATATCCGACACAGTGTTATGTGCTACATTTTCAGTCTTTGCTGTCAAGGTGCAAAGACCTTTATGCAGCCTTCTGTGAATTACAATTTACTTATTTTATCTACCCTGAGACTAGTGTCTGTATAAAGAGCACTAGACTAGGACTAGATTCACATGCTAGCTCTGCTTGTGGCTTATTTATTTATTTGAGATGGAGTTTCAAAAAAACTCTGTAGGTAGGTAGGTAAAACAAGAAATTATTTATTTTAGACAAAATAAGAGGGTTGATAAATAGGAAATTGTCATTCACAGAAGTTTGCACTGCTTAAGATAGGGGATACAGCATGCAGAAAGTCTGTGTAAAGGTCAAGGTGGATGAAGTACAAGAGATGAAGCTCAAGAGATATAAATTGGAGAAGTAGAAAGGGCCAGACCATAGTGGCCTTACTAAACAGTGTTAGAGAGTTTGTCCTTTTTCCTGAGGGTTATAGGAAGCCATGAAAGAATTTTAAGTGGTAAAAACATAACAAGATTTGTGGTTTAGGAAGATCTCTCTGGCTAATATGTGGAGAATTGATTGGAAAAGAGTAGGACTGGTGGCAGGGAGACTACCTAGAAGACTTTTGCTTTATCTTGATGAGAGAAGAGGGTTATGTAACCTGAATGGGGGTTATGGTCATTGAAGCTGATTTGAGTTGCTTAGGAGGTAGGAGTAACAGGAGTTGGTGATTATGTGCATATGAGGGATAACAGAGATAAAGGGGTCAAATAAGATAACCAAGTTTCTACCTTAGATGGTGACAGCATTCACTGTGATAAGAAACATAAGAGAGCAGATTTAGAAGAAAAAGAAGATAATTTCACCTTTGGACCTATTGAGTGTGTCTCAAATGGAACAGCCAAATGGAACTGTCCAATAGGCAGGTATATGGATTTGGACTTCCAAGAGAAAGATTTGGTCTGGAGTCATAGAGTTGGAGATACTTGGATGATGATTGAAGTCATAAGACTATATGAGATCATCCAAAGAAAGTATACGTAGTAGCAAGAGAGGGTTTAGGACAGAACCCTAAAGCATAGTTAAGCAATAATTAAGTAATGGCTAAAGCAATAATTAAAGTAATGGCTAGAGGAAGAGAAATAAGAGTAGGTGGAGAAAAAGGAGGAAAACCAATATGGGCAGGAGTCTAAGGAAGGAGAGATCATTAATAGGAGTGGGTCAACTGTGTCAGATTCTTCAAAAAAAGTCAGGTAACATGAGAGCTGAAGAAATCACTGGATTGAACAACTGTGAGATCATTGGTGATCTTGGTAACGGTACTTTCACCAATATAACAAGGTTGCAATGAAGGTGAAGATAGAGGAGTACATTAGACTTATGAAATAGAAAAGAGGTGTGTTTTTTGGTAACAATCTTGGAAGGAGTTTACGTTTTAGAGACTGAAAATTTCAAATGGATGATAACTTACAGAGTAGTTTAGCCAGGAAGCACCGTGTAAACCATTGGCTGCATACCAGTATTTAATGGCATAGAGGTCAGAAACATGCCTTAAGGTGTTCTAGGAGTTATGGAATAAACTCAATAACTTCTTGAATTGGCATCAAGCCTTCACTGAAGGTAAATGAAGTGAGTCTTAGAATTATGTAATGACTCTGAGCCAGAAAGCTGGCCTGTAATTTTCATGGCCACTGTTACCCTTGTATGATATATACACAAAAAAGCAGACTGCAAGGCATCTCCTATAGACAGAATGCTTATCATCAGAGTACACCAAAGGTATTGTTATGTATTTTCTCTGCTTGTTCAAAGTCTGATAATAGGATTTAAGAAACAAGGGTAAAGTGCCACATTATTTTCTTCAGAAATATTTTGATAAAATATCAAAAATGTAGAAATGTAACAGTAGAGTTTTTGATGCAGGTATTCACTATTCAAGTGTGAAATCAATTTAATTTTACATTTTTGGTGATTAGCATGTCTTTTTCTAAAATTTCAAAAACAATAATACCTTTGTCTTTCTACAGCAATCTTTCCCAAAGAAATTCCCCATGTCTCAGTCAGTGCCTCATATTTACATTCAAGTTAAAGAATTTATTTATGCCAGCCTTAAATTTTCAGAGTCACTACACCGGAGGTAAGTTTACTAACCACAAATGCATTTTTGTCATAACTGTTTATGAAACATGAATACTTTATTTTTATGCCATGACTTTTTTTCCCCCTCAACTTTTATTTTAGATTCATGGGGTACATGTTTGTTACATGGGCATATTGTATAAGCTGAGGTTTGGGGTGTGATTGAACCTGTCACCCAGGTAGTGAGCATAGTACCTAACAGGTAGTATTTCAGCCCTTGCCTCCCCTTCTTGTAGTCCCCAGTATCTGTTGTTTCCATCATTACATCCATGTATACCTAGTGTTTAGCTCCTACTTAGAAGTGAAAACATGCAGTATTTGGTTTTCTCTTTCTGCACTAGTTTTCTTAGGATAATAGCCTCCAGCTGCATTCATGTTGCTGCAAAGGACATGATTTTGTTCTTTTTTATGGCTATGTAGCATTCCATGGTGTTTATGTACCACATTTTCTTTATACAATCCAACATTGATAGACACTTAGGTTGATTCTTTGTCTTTGCCATTGTTAATAGTGCTAAATGAACATATGGGTATGTGTGTCTTTTGGTAGAATGATTTATTTTCCTTTGGGTATATCCCCAATGGGATTACTGGGTTGAATGGTAGTTCTTTTTATTTGTTTTGTTTTGAGACAGGATCTCACTCTATTGCCCAGTCTGGAATGCAGTAGCACAATTATGGCTCACTGCACCCTCGAACTCCTGGGCTCAAGTGATCCTCCCACTTCAGCCTCCCAAGTAGCTGGAACCACAGGTGCATGGTACTACGCCTGGCAAATTTTTGTATTTTTAGTAGAGGCAAGGTTTTGCCATGTTGGTCAAGCTGGTTTTGAACTCCTGACCTCAAGCAATCTACCCACCTCGGCCTCCCAAAGTGCTGGGATTATAGGCACAAGCCACTATGCCTGGCCCACCAATTTTTAAAAGTAGTATTTTAATAAAAAGTAAAAGGATGCAAAAATGTTAGCCTACATCTAAGGCAATAGTTCTCACCTGGGGATAATTTTGGTTTTCCTGCTACCACCTCCTCCCCAAAAATTTGGCAATGTCTAGAAACATCTTTGATTGCTACAGTTCCCAGGAGGGGCACTACTTGGAATAGTGGGTAGAGGCCAGGGGTGCTGCCAAACATCCAAATGTGCAGGACAGTTTCCACAACAAAGACGTATTCATCTTGAAATGCCAGTAGTGCTGAGATGGATGATCCATGGTCTAAGAACAGTTTAATGGTTGTGATAATGAGGCTGTATCCAAGAAACCATTATTTCCTTAAATTGAAGGCCTAATGGTTAGGAGAAAATAATCTGTTTTTTAGTACTAGCTTAGCAATGCTTAGGATGTTAAGAAACATCATAGATGTTTTTTGCATCAAATTAAAATTAGTTTAAGGTAATTTATTTCTTTGAAGACTTAAAAAATCTTAATGAAAATGGATAACTTGGTTATATTAACAATTAAGTTGGGTAGTTATATCTAGGAAGAGCTCATATCAGTTTGTATTTTTTAGCTGTAGTTGTATATGAAGTTTCTTTCAAAGCGACTGTCTTTTGGGGCTGGGCACGGTGGCTCACGTCTATAATCCCAGCACTTTGGGAGGCCAAGGTGGGAGAATCACTTGGGTCCAGGAGTTTGAGATCAGCCTGGACAATATAGCACAACCCTGTCTCTATAAAATGTTTGAAAAATAGCTGGGCATGGTGGCATGCACCGGTACTCCCAGCTACTCAGAAGGCTAAGGTGTCAGAATCACCTGAGCCCAGGACTTTGAGGCTACAGTGAGCTATAATTACACCACTGCACTCCAGCCTGGGTGACAGTGAGACCCTGGCTCAGAAACAATAATAAAAAAAATAAAATAAAACAACAAAGTGACTATCCCATGATGGAGTCAGAATTTAATAATAGTTTTATTTCCTTATACCAAGTGCTCCATGATTTTTCTGTAGTTGTTAATTGGATACATTTAAATTATGCCATAAATGAATATTCTATTTTGTGGAAAATGTCTGTTTTGCAAAGTTAAATTGAAGTTTGTGATTTAATAAATATGGGTCATTGTAGTTTATTTAAAGATATAAACTAATGACTCAGGACAAATTGTTTTAGTAAATTGTGTTAAATTATTTAGGATGTTAACTAACTGCATGCTTGTAGAAAGTTTAATAATATCAGTCTTTGTTTTCAGCTCAACAGAAATAGATGATATGCTTAGAAAATCAACAAATCTGTTGCTGACCAGAACTCTGAGTAGCTGCTTACTGAACCTGATTAGAAAACCTCATATTGGTTTGACAGAGGTAGGTTAAAAAGACACAGATAATGAAATGTTTCGTTGTATGAAACATTACTTTAAATTATTGCTGAACATCATTCTGTAAAACTGGCTTCCTGTTTTAAATGTATTAATATAAGAAGATTTGTTTTCAAAATAAAAACACCAGTATAAATTCTGGAAATGTGAGGAGGCCAGGCACAGTGGCTCACACCTATAATCTGAGAACCTTGGGTGGCCAAGGGGGGAGGATTGCTTGAGGTCAGGAGTTTGAGACCAGCCTGGGCAATATAGTGAGACCATGTCTCTACAGAAAATGAAGAATATTGGCTAGACATGGTCCTGTGCACCTGTAGTCCTAGCTACTCCGGACTTGAGCCCAGGAGGTTGAGGCTGCAGTGAGTTATAATCATACCACAGCACTACAGCCTAGGTGACAGCAAGACCCTGTCTCTGGAGAACAGACGTGAGGGAACAGGGTTCACATGAGGAATAATAGATAGTTGAAGATGTTAGAACATCTATTTAGATTTCTGATTGCCAGACTACATGAAAAGTCAAAATCCTAATTTTTTACTTGCTGAATGTTTAAAATTTGAAACATATTATGAAAAGTTAGTTTAAAATAACTGGCAGTTAGACTCTTGATGTGTGTGTGTGTATATATAATCATTCATAAGCAGTATTTGCAGCAGGCTTTTAAAATCAGATAGTTGTATCCTATAATGCTCTAATTATATAGAAATGGTACAGTTGCTGGAAGTAATAATCCTGTTTTTAAAAATTAGGTGATTGTACATACATGTATCCTGTATTTTACTGGATATATTTTGTGTTTTCTAGCTGGTGCAAATCATCATAAACACAACACACCTGGAACAAGCTTGTAAATATCTTGAGGACTTTATAACTAACATTACAAATATTTCTCAAGAAACTGTTCATACTACAAGACTTTATGGACTTTCTACTTTTAAGGTATGTAAACATTTGACCAAAAGTTTTCATTTCCGTCACTGTAAGCAAACGTTAAGAAATTAAAGACTGTTTTTATTACATGCAAGATCTATTATATTCCTAAAAATTAAGAATTAGAGATAATCATTGTCAACAATCAGCAGATAAATGCCATTTTCTTTTTGGTATTGTAAACATCTTATTAAAATGGAGAAAAGTATACTTATTTTCTACAGTGTATATTTGGTTTGTTCATGTTTTGATGATTTATGGTACTGCTAATAGGTCTATCTTAATTAATATTTCACAGTATAAAAATTAAGTTTATATGAGTGTGTATGTCTAGAAATTTAAAATGTAAGACAAATACAGATACATTTGTTTTCCCTTCTTGACTGATTCTGATCTAAAGAAAAAATAAATATTATTACATGTCATTGAAGTCCTACCTCTTTTGCAGATAGAAAGATTTCTGTTTGAATAATGTACAGGTTATACTGAGGATTAATTAATGGTCGTTTTAGGCAGAATGTAAGATTAAATAATTTCATAAGCTATTATTATTTTATTGATTTGGAGTCATAGATGAGACATTGGCTTAGTCTAGTGTATATAAATCTCTTTACACTGAATATTTTGTTAAACTAATGATAAACCACATACTGATCACTTATCTGTAAAATGGGCTTGCTGGTTTAACCTTATAGGTCTTTCTAAGTTTCCTATTAAAAAGAATTATCTTTAACTACTTTTGTTATATTATTAATCACCCCACAAGATTATATTGTAATAACTTACATTTTAAAAAATGAATGTACTTGTGTTTAAAAATAACTAATTTAATGTTAACATTTAACCATACTTTGAATGTGTGAAGTCCAGAAACAACCCTGGGATCCCAGAATTATCTGCTTGGCCCCCAAATGTTATGCTCCTCAGGTGACTCTTGAGCTCATGTAGTCATTTCAATACATAAGACACAAATACAGAATTATATCTGAATCAGCAGACTTATAAAATTGATTATTAAAACTTAGAAGCCTAAAAAAGCAGGCATTCATTTATTCAGATAATATAGTACAGTGATTAAATGCAGATACTCTGAAGTTAGATTGCTCTGGGACCTTGGGCAAGTTCTTTAATAGAAATGATCCCAAGTTTCTTCATCTATAAAATAAGAGTGACAATACAGTACTTCATATGATTATTATGAAGATTAAAGAAGATACTTAGTATAGAGCCATTCATTGTACATAAATCATGCTCTGACCACTCTGTTTAGATCCTGAGAATACAAACATTTATCCCTGCCCTCAAGAAGCTCAGAGGAGGAAAAAAATAATAAAAGACACTTAACAATATGGTGTGATAAATATGATAATATAGGAGGAGATGCTACAAGTTTTTAGTCATTTATCCAAGGACAAATTTATTCTTAGCTTTTGTGTTAGATTTTACATAATGCCTCTACTTTCTCTTTATTGTTCTCTCTGTCCTTATATCCATGTGCCATTCATAACCCTGTCAAGAAGGGATTTCTCAGGCTTAGAGTTGTAGGCATATTTAATGGTTATCATTAAATTTGATATGCTTACTCAGTACCCTCTGATTAAAACATGAATTGCCTAAGTATCTTTTGTTTCTAGGGATCTTCAAGAAATTTATCTTATCGGTCCTAAGCCATAGAACCAAAGATACTGGAACATAATGCTCTTAGATTAGGGAATCTTGGAACTGTATTTCTTAAAATCTGCCTGTTGGGAAAGAATGTTTAGAAATGTTAGCTCTGGTTCATCATTCCAGAGTTGAAACCACAACTACCATTGCATACTCCTTGGTTGATTTCCTTGGAAATCCGGAAATCAAGTTTTACACTGTAAATAGCAGAGCATCTTTGTTTTTTGTTGTTTGTTTTGTTTTCACATAGAACTCAGTAAATGCTTTTCTGTTTTCTAATATGTGCACAAGAGCTGTTTTCATCTTAATATTCGAAGGTCAAGTATTTTTCAGTTCTATCTTTTGGTATATTTCAAGAGGAATTTGTCTCGAACTGTGATAAGGGGAAGCACTTCAGCAGGGAGGATTGTTTAATCAATATTAAAGTGAATTACTGAGGGACACTGGGGAATTTCCATTCATAGTGAATAGCCTGTTGCCTCTTTCACAGAGATGATTGAAGTACAGTCTTTACTATAGAATTCAATTGGATCATTTAGCCTCTTAGCTTGATTTTTTTTCAGTTCAGTTACCCTAGAAAACATGTTTCTGATTGCTTAATGATTCTGGAAACAAGCACTTAATGATACATATACCTCCATTTGCTTCTCTTCCAAAAACTACATATGCACACACAAACTGCCTGATCTTGTGTCATATATATTTAGTTTAGGAAGTAGTGTATATACCATCTTGTTACCTTGTTTGCTAAATCTGTAAGTGATATAAAAGAGGTTCAATAAGTAGTTCCTGCCCTCAGGAACTACTTAAAGAAACCCTGATATATCTGGTCATTTTAAAGTACTAAAAAGTACCTCAATTTTTTGAAATTCACTCAGACTCAAATAGAGAGCTACTTAAAGCTAATATAAGAGTTCTTCTAACTGGAAACATTTGCATCAGTATAGAGGAAAAAAATGGAAATACCATTCCCTTTCTAACCTGTTTAGTAGAGAAGTAGTTCAGTTCTTTCTCTTTGGCATCAGGGATCTTTAACTTGACTCCATGGAGCTTTTTGAACCTGCTACTCTGAAGAGTTTTCTTTTGAGTCCTGGCAGTAATTGCAACTGTAAATGCCTAGAAGAAATGTATTTCTGATTCTTTTTCTAACTTGCCTTTTTTTTTCTTTTTGTTTGCTAATGACTCTGTAGCAAAGCTTTTTAGGATCGTGTCTGTAATGACAGTAGTAAATTGTCTTTAAGGGCTTGAAATTCTCTTCCTGTGGAGCAAGGACATGGTACATTTCAGTTTTTCCCAACTTGATCTACAGATTTAATGTATTCCCTATTAATATCCCAGCAAGTTTTTCAGTGGGTGTTGACAAAGTGATCCTTAACTTTATATGGAGAGACAGAGACCCAGAAGAACCAACAGAGTATTGAAGAAGAACAAAGTTGGAGGACTGATACTACCCATCTGCAAGACTTACTATAACACTGTAGTAATGAATAAGATGTGATATTGGACAAACAACAGACAAATAGATTAATGGAACAGATTATAGACCCCAGAAATAGAACCACATAAATGTAGTCAACTGAATTTTGACAAAGGAGCAAAGGTAATAAAATGTCGCAAAGGTAGTTTTTTCAACAAATAGTGCTGGAACAACTGCACATCCACATGCAAAAAAGCGAATCTAGACCAGACCTTACACCCTTCACAAAAACTGACTCAAAATGCATCACAAATCTATGTGTAAAATGCAAAACGATAAAACCCCTAGAAGATAACATAGAAAATCAAGATGATGTTGGGTGGGGCAATGACTTTTTAGTCTTGATTGTTCCCCAAAGGAACAATCAGAAATCACTGATAAACTGAACTTTATTAAAATTTCAGACTTCTGTTCTGTGAAAGGCCCTGTCAACAGAATGAGAAGACAAGCCACAAAACTGGGAGAAAATATTTGCATAAGATTTATCTGATAAAGGACTCTTGTCCAAAATATACAAAAAACTCTTAAAATTCCACAAGAAAATGAACAATTGATTTTAAAATGGGCCAAAGACCTTAACATATACCTCAGCAAAGAAGATACAGGAATGCCAGATAAGCATATGAAAAGATGTTCCATATATATGTCATAAGGGAAATGCAAATTAAAACAACGAGATACCACTACGCACCTATTAGAGTGGCCAAAATCCAGAACAGTGCCAACACCAAAGGCCGACAAGGATGTGGAGCAACAGAAGCTCTTACTCATTGCTGGTGGGAATGCAAAAATGCTACAGCCTCCTTAGAAGACCATTTGGCAGCTTCTTATAAAATGAAACAGTCCTACCATGTGATGCAGCAATTGTGCTTCTTGGTATTTATCTCAAAGAGTTGAGAACTTAGGTTCACCCAAAAACTTGCACATGGATGTTTATAGCAACTTTATTATAATTGCCCAACCTTGTAAGCAACCAAGATGTCCTTAAGTAGGTGAATGGATAAATAAACCCTGAGATATCTGGTCAGTGGAATATTAAGTACCAAAAAGAAATGAGCTATCTAGCCATTGATATGGAGGAAACTTACACGCATATTATTAAGTGAAAGAAGGCAATCTGAAAAGGCTACATACTGTATGATTCCAACTATGTACATTCTGGAAAAGACAAAGCTGTGGAGACAATAAAAAAGTTAATGGTTGCCAGGAGTGAGGGAGTGATGGAGGGATAAATAGGTGAAGCACAGAGGATGTTTAGGGCAGTGAAACTACTGCCCTAAAAGTATATAATTGTGAATACATGCATCAAAACCCATAGAATGTAAAATACCATGAGTGAATCCAGTGTACACTGTGAACTTTGGAATTTGTAGGGGATGTAGTAAATCTCTGTACTTTCTGTTCAGTTTTGCTGTTGACCTAAAGCTACTCTAAAAAATAGTCTATTTAAATTGCAAAAAAAAAAAAAAAAAAGGTGAGCACACTTGTAACTTTGAGGTCAAGAGATAAAGCATTACTAGCATTGTAGAAGCCTTCCTCTTTCTCCTTTGTCACAATCTTTTTTCCTCTCAGTACTGACTTTTAATGGCACAGAGTAGTTTTGCCTGTTTTTGGGTTCTATTTAAATGGAATCATACAGAGTGCATCTTTTTGTGTGTCTGACTTCTTTCACTCAGTGTGACTTGGGGTATTTCATTTGTGTTGTTGCATGTAGCTGTAGTTTGTTTATTTTGAATTCAATACAGTATTCCACGATAGAATTTACTACACCTTATTTATTAGTGTGTGAACTGTATCACTTTTGGCTACTTAGAGACTTTTTTTTGCTTTCTTCCTGGTTATTGCCGATACGTGACCTCTGAGATGTTGCCATATGGGTAAAATATAATTTATATTTATTTAGTTTTTAGTAGTAAAGATATAAATTCAGAAACTGGCATAAACATTTAGAACTAATAAGTTAAAAATTTTTTCATTTTAATTATAATCGTTATGTTGTTTTACATATGTAAAGTTGATTTATTGCTTTGTGAGGGCACTTGCAAAATTACTCCTTGACTGATTAGTTGCATGTCAGCTTCTGATTACTTATATGCTTTTTTATTGATGGATTATTCCTTTGTAAGATTTCTTATATTGTATATGCAATTTAATTGCCATTTTTAAAAGGCAGTGTACATGACATTTATTTCTTTTGTCATCCTTTACCACCAACTTCTCCTTTTCTGGTCTTCCCCATTAGAGAGGGCTGTATAAAGCAATTTCATGCTTACAGCTGATTTAATACATTTGAATGACATAAAATCCTAACAGGTAAGTTAGAAAACAACCAAAGGCAAAAGCAGATTGGGTAACAAATATATATGGAATAGAATAAGTAATTAGGTCAAGTAATTAGAATAAGTAATTAGAACAAAAAAGTAAATAAGGGAAATGCTACTTTGCCAATAACACAAAGGTAACAGAAAAAATAAAAACTTTTTTTAGTTCTGTAAACAAAAGAGGAGGGTCACAAAATGTAAAGACCTCAAGACAAGAGTGCTGAGCTTTCTGGTTTTTTTTTTTTTTTTTTTTAGATATCATCAGTAATCAGTTAATTATAGCAAATGCTACTTATAAAGAAAGCAGAAATAGAGTAGGGAGAGAAATGGTTGAGGACTACTTTAAAAAGCTATTTATATCAGATGATTTGCAAACCTGATGACAAAAACAACCACTTCAGGAATGGCAGATGCTACCACTAGTCATTATTTGTGAACACTTTTGAGGTACAAAAGCCCTTGAAAACTAGAAAGTTAAAAATATAGCACCTGCTTTTTAAAAAGGAAAAGGAGATAACTTAGGTAATTGGAGAATTAGAGAATTATTTAGTTTACAGTGACCTGTGATAATCTCAGATAATCCAAAGACTGGATTTTGAATTATTCCAGACACTGATTATAGCTCAAAACCTATATTTCCCTCTACAAGTGAGGTAGTTAGCAGGTGGCTCTATGAGAGATTTAGGTTATTCTAGGACAGGCCACTTTGATAAGGAACAAGAAATGAAATATTTTGTCTTGTCTAAAGTAAGTCTTTGATTGTGTCCTGAAAGATACTCCTGTAAACAAAGCGGTAATTCCTTAGATGGTTCTGTGTAAACTGAGTGTCATTTTTCACCTGGGGGCATATGTTAAATGATGTTTTTTGAGCAAAAATGTGTATGTGTGTGTATATATATATATATGTATAGATGTATACACACATATATGTATATGCATATATATATACACACATACGTATATATGGTATGTATATATAACTGACTAGAATGACCGACACGCACACACATACATATACACACACACGTATATATATTTTGTTTTTTTGAGACAGGGTTTCATGCTGTCATCCAGGCTGGAGTGCAGTGACTTGATCATGTCTCACTGCAGCCTCAACTTCCTGGGCTCGTGATCCTCCCACCTCAGCCTTCTAAATAGTGAGGACTACAGGCCATTCTACCACCCTGTCTGATTTTAAAAAATTGTTTTGTAGAGATAGGATCTTACTGTATTGTCCAGGTGGTCTCGAACTCCTGGACTCAAACAGTCCTCTTGCTTCAGCCACCCAAAGTGCTAGGATTACAAGTGTGAGCCACTGTCCAGCCCTACGATGGTACTGTGGTACTGTGGTAGTTGCTATGGTACTGTACCACTTTCTATGGTACTGTGCTAGTTGCTGAGGGGAAGGCATGGAATGATTCTTAACCACTTAGGATTCTTTTAACCTAGAAGAGCAGATAACTACAGACAAATAACAACAGTTTGTAATAGTAGATGAATTTGGTCCTGTAGACATGTTTGATTTGGTTTTGCAGTTTTTCTAAATGTTTTGAATTTGCATACATTTAGATGAGATGCAAACTCTATAATCATCCTGCCTACCAAAAATACCCTGCCTGCCATACTCATTCTTGTTACCTGCCTGGACCCCGAAGGCATTTAAGTATTTGTATCAATTTGGAGCATGGGTAGGATTTTAATCAGCAGAGATGAGGAGAAGGAAGAATTGGTATAAACCCATGCACAGAAGGCAGAAAGCTGAAGTTATATTCAGACATTCAGACAAAGACCCAGAAGATGGAATATAAAATCATATTTATTCAATTTATGTTAATAAGGATGCTTATTTTTGTTTAAAAATAATGTTTGGTTTACATGTGTTTTGAATGTATATTTTGGGGAAAAATATAATTTCTTCTAGAAGCAGTTAGTGTCAGTTTCCTTTACTTAAATTTTGATCTTCAGCTCTACCTGGGCCATAGCTTTTTAACAGATACTTCACCTTGCATTATCTAATTCTCTAAGAAGTACTTTGGATTTCCCTCTGAAAATTGTTTTTGGGTGCACCCTCTGATAGCTCGGCTGATAGAGCAGAGGACTGTAGATTGGGTAATTATCTGTGAAAATTGTTTTTGGTATAATAAACATAACTCTTACAGTAACCTACATTTGTGATAGAACATGTAGTATACTATTTGTGACCTACCTACTTTAGAACTATATTATTAATCCCTGATTTATAGTCCATGGTGACTGTATTTTTTTTTACAAAAAACAATTTTTAAAAAAATCATAGCTCACTGCAGCCATGATCTCCTGGGCTCAAGTGATCCTCCCAGTTCAGCCTCCCTAGTAGCTGGCATTACAGGTGCACAGCATCTTACCTGGCCAATTTTTCAAATTTTATTTTTTGTAGAAATAGGGTCTCACCATGTTGCCCATGTTGGTGTCAAACTCTTGGGCTCAAGTGATCCTCCTGCCTCAGACTCCCAAAGTGTTGGGATTACAGGCAAGAGCCACTGTACCCAGCAGGATAATCTTTTAGAGCGATTTCTAGAACTTTGTGATACTTCTGGTCTTCTAATTCATACACGCTTTTCATGGCTTTTAACTTTTGATTTCTTAGTTCATTGTGGAGCAGACCTTGAGCTTTGTTTTATCCAGAGTATTGATCATATGGTAATCTATGATTTGCATGTATATAAGGCATAATACATATCCTAAAGCCTAATACTCTTTTTTTTTTTAAATCACAGTATTATCATATAATGAAAAAACCTGATGAAAAGTAGCCAGGTGAATTAGTGCTTTTTGCTAATTAGAAGCATAGCAAGCAAATCCCTCTTATTTTTTGGTTGATTTTTTAAATACTAAATGTAAAGAATATAAAGAATAAAACAACTTCTTTTGATGGACACATTGACATTTAAGATAGTGAATGGAAATTATATATTTAAAAAAAATTATAGTTTCTTAATTGGCTTTTCTGTCCATTTTATTAGCACACCTTTTTCTCCATCATAATGAAATACTATTAATAGGTTACATTGGTTAGTCTTATTTGCTTTTTCCCTTCTGCATTAGTAGTGACATTGGATAATGAGTTGGATGCTATATGCAGTGTAACTAATATTAGAAATGTTTATGTCAAGATCATGGATTATTGGAATTTTGTTTATTGAATTAGAGCAGGAAGAAGTTAACTAGGGAGGATACCTTTATTGTGATAGCTCTAACTTCATCTCTTGCCTAGATATTTAAGGCTCATGAAATTCTAGATGTATTCTCTTTGCTCTAAATGAGCAAAATTAAATGTAACTTTTTTCTTAAATATTCAATAAGTATTTCAATTAAGATACTTGTATTAATCAGGGTTATTAACAGAAAATTGACAGGAACTGATGGAAAAACCAACTCAAACTTTCTTAAACAAGAAAGGAAAAATTATTGGCCAGTGACATGGAGATGTCCAAAGATAGGGGACTGCTGCTCAGTAGATGTCACTGTGGACCCAGAGTCTCTCCATCTTTTAACTCTATGCAATTTTGTCTTCATCGTCAATACTATATATAGTGGCCTAGTAGCTCCCAGCAGCTCTAGGCTCTCTCAGTCTGGTAACAAAATGACTGCCTGGTTACAGTCCCAAACCTCACATCATCATTGTCCTGTCATCTAAAGGAAGATAAACCATCTCCCTCCACTAGCTGCTATAGAATTTTTTTGTAAGAGAATGGAAATTGCTAATTGACTTAAACTTGGCAAGACCCATCCTTGGAGCTAGATATAGGTTCAGTCCTACCCAAATGAGATATCTGTGAATGGGGGCAGGGTGATTTTCCAAAACATACTTGGCAATTATTCCAAGAGAGGGAATGAATGATGGACAGTAAATTGTAGATGTTTACTAAAATCTTTAGCTATTGTGACTTAGCTTTTATTTAAAACACACATGCTTATGCTCCACGAGGTCTAGGTGGAATTTGAGCATGTATATGCTTTAAAAAGATACTTAGGTGGGTTCTGTTGCACACCTATGGTTGGGAACCACTGATAGTATATTTAATTTTACACATTGAAATATTTTTTTAAAAGTTCTCAAATTATGCTAGATACATTTCTGCCTACAGAGGGCACTGTTTCTTCAACAAATAAAGGAAGAATTAATTACTTTGTTTATAAACTGAATCTTTACCTTTTATTTAAGAGTTAGCTGATATGCTAACTGACTAGAATGTCAAGAGTTGATAATGCTTTTGACCTTCTGGTAAGGTCATAAGGATTGAGACTCTTCTGGGTTGAACTCTAGAACTTCCCAAGAAGTCCTAACTAATTTTCTTAGCAATCACTAAATCACTAGTAATAATTAGTAATCATCTCTTAGTAATGTCTTATCAAATAATTCAGTGTATTCCTGTGTATAGCTACAGGAAAAATTACATTGAAAGCCTTTTCTATCTTTTCTTTCTATCCTTGCTTCCATTCCTTTAAAAAGAAAATGTAGTGAGTTAGTTCATGCAGCTATAAATATCAGACACATATTTTTTCTAATGATTATATTTGTCTGGATTATAAAATAAGCAGAATTCTTAGTCCTTAGAAAAGTCCTGTCAAGTGTTGACTTTAATCATATTACTGCTTGAGAGTGCTGTCTGAAAGTTTTCTTTGACATAGTACAGCCAGTGATTCCCTAACATAGATTTATTTGCTTCCCATTATAGCCCGTGGAAAGCATTAATAAACTTAAAAGAAAGAAATTAGGTACCCCTCCCCGAAAGTTTTTTTAACATCTTGAGAAAAGTTTATTTTAACTTATATATTTTATGGGAAGAGTGGAACCTGCACGTGGTGTCACCTCAGAGATAGAGACTAATCAACAAAGCTCTAGTGACAACAACAAAAAGCAATAAATATATTTTTATGTTTTCCCTTTTCTTTTTGCTTAGTTCCTTTTAGAAAGTAGTGTTTTCTGAACCACTTTTTCACTAAACATGATCTAGAAAGCATGTAATTATAATTACTTCATGTGATGGTGTGAATGGTTTTATCATTTTTATGATTTTCTTCCTTCACATAAAGGTAGTGTTTTTTTCCCTCATGACTTAAAAATTTCTAGATATTTGGTCTCTACCACCACTCAACTGTTGGTTAATATTTCAATTGTCCCATATTGGCTTTTTAAATCTAGGAGATTGTAAACTAACATCTTTATTTTAATAAAGTTCTATAAAGTAAAAAAGGGAATTAAAGCTGGATTTAAATTTGCCTTTTAAAAGAATAGCCAGTTTTATATCAATCTAAAGTTTTACCAAGTACTTTAGCTCTGTAAGTTTGGCGGAGGGGAGCTTCTTGAAACTGGCTTTAAAAATCTTGTTATGCATCTCTTTCTCTTTCTGCCTATATCAGAGGCATCCCAGAAAAGCAAAAGAAATCATAAATAGTGGTCTGAGTGCAGATGGAAAATGCAGCAAAAGATAGAAGCAATCAGACTCTCCATTTTCTTTGCCCAGTGATAAAAGGGAAGCTGGTTGAGTATGAGATGATTGTACATAGTTCTGAGGTTTAGGGTTCTGTCTCTTATCCAGCTGCCTTCTGGAATTGCTGCCTGTCTTCAGTTGTGTAGTGACCTATATTCATCTGGTTAGATTCAATAAATGTAGTGAGACAGGAACAAGGGAACTGATTACAAACACTGGGTTAAAATGCAGAATGGTAAATAAATATTTTTATATTGCTTTGAGAAAACTGACTTACAAGTGATACCATTAAGATGTGTTATATTATAGTTTTATTTATTTATTTATTTATTTATTTATTTATTTTTTTTAGAAAGAGGAAGAGATTTTAGAAAAAGATAGAAAAGGAGAAAGAAAGAAACAGCAAAAGGAAGAAAAAAAAGAATGAAAGAGAGAAAGAAAGAGGAAGAGAAAGAGGGAGAGAGAACGGGATTCTTGTTTTATTGCCCAGGCTAGAATACAGTCTAAAAATGGGTGTTAAAAACCTCTTTTATGCCAATAATTGTGCTTAACAATGGAGACAGGAAGGAATAGGGGATGAAAATAACAAATAAGCAGACAACCAATATTTTATTTAAACCTGTGAAATGCTATGCAATTGCTGAGGAGTGATTTACTTCCAATTATGTGGTCACTTTTAAAATAGGTATAATGTGATACTGAGAAAAATGTATGTCTTGTGGATTTGGGGAGGAGAGTTCTGTAAATATTTGTTAAGTCTAGTTGTTCCAGGTCTGAGTTCAAGTCCTGGATATCTTTGTTGATTTTCTATCTCGTTGATCTATGTAATATTGACATTGTAGTGTTAAAGTCTCCCAATATTATTGTGTGGGAGTCTAAGTCTCTTTGTAAGTCATTAAGAACTTGCCCTATGTATCTGGGTGCTCCTGTAATGGGTGCGTATATATTTAGGATCGTTAGCTGTTCTTGTTGCATTGATCCTTTCATCACCATGTAATGTCCCTCTTTGTTTCTTGAGTTCTTTGTTGTTTTAAAGTCTATTTTATCAGAGACGAAAATCACAGCTTCTGGTAATGCTAACTGGCTGTTTTGCCCATTAGTTGATGTAGATTCTTCATTATGGTGATGCTGTTTACCTTTTGGTATGTTTTTGGAATGGCTGATACTGGTTGTTCCCGTCCATGTGTAGTGCTTCTTTCAGAAGCTCTTGTAAAGC
>PVKP010029298.1:0-28885 GCA_004027715.1 Plecturocebus donacophilus
GTCCTTTGCCCACTTTTGAATGGGTTTGTTTGGTTTTTCTTGTAAATCTGTTTTAATTCTTTGTAGATTCTGGATATTAGCCCTTTGTCAGATGGGTAGATTGCAAAAATTTTTTCCCATTCTGTTGGTTGCCAGTTCATTCTAATGATTGTTTCTTTTGCTGTACAGAAGCTCTGGCATTTGCTTAGAAAGCATTGGCAACAAAAGCCAAAATAGACAAATGGGATCTAATTAAACTCCAGACCATCTGAGTTTTATATGTAAAAATTCCTGGGACACTACTTAATTTAATTTTGAGCCTGTTAGGTTTTAAACATTAAATTACGTTCTAAGTCTATAAGGAATTATATTTAATGTTATATATTTTAAGATCTTTAAAGCAAACTTTTATTACATTAGAATGAATAAAGTTAATAATGTGTTTTGTTTTAGGCACATTCTGAATTCATGGATGACTGTCAAATGGGAAAAATAGTATCAATAAGAAAAAAACATTCCCCAAGTTTCTCTGGAGGCTTCTATGTTTAAATGATTTAATGTAACAGTGAAGTAGCCATATCTGAGGCTCCTCTCAGAGATCTCTATAAACCCTCTTTTCTGATAATATAAATTCAGAAAGAAAAAAAATATTATTTTAGAAGCTAGAAAATCAGACTTTTGCTTTATTTAACTGAGGCTTTAATAAAAACTTAAACATACCAACTAGCACTTGCTTATGGTAAATTTTTGACTACTGAAAGTTGTTGCCTTACATGAGAAAAAGTGATGACATGACTAAATAGGGAAACAAGAGTATGTGTGCATAAATTCAAATATTTTATCTACATTCAGAAAGCTACAAAAATGGAAAACTTGTTTCTATAATCAACAACTGGAATCACAGTGGTGAATGTTTATAACACATGGTGATAATAAACCTCTCATGGTTTGGGTGTTGGACAACATGTAGGAAGTCACCCTATCATTTTAAGTATAAAAAAAATCACAAATATTACAGAGCAACTAGAATTAACAAGAGGAATTTTTCTTAGTCTTGATTTTCATAATGTTTCAGCATTTTCTAAGGTTGTAATTTAAACATAATAATGTCTATTAAATTAACCCACATTTGATGAAAGGAACAAGATCAGAACCTTCAATCAAGGAACATCCTTAAGTGAGAGATTTGTTTGAAAAATTATTTCTATGATGTGAAAAACCTGTATTTGTCAAAAAAAGACTTAAACAGTGTAAGTGAACTAACAAGTAATTAGTATCAAAACCAGAGTACAAGTTTCCTAAATACAATTTTCCAAATCCCAGACCCATGCTCTTTTCATGCTGCAAACTCCTGTCATATGCTTGTTTCAAAAGAGTGATTTCAGATATGCACATACATTTCAAGAGCACATTTATTCATCTGAAGTGGATCTGTGAGATATGCTTGTCTTTCTTTTTGTCCACCACTCTGAACTCAGCAGGAAACAAGAAACATCAGCTAACGTAGTACCTGATTTTATGTAGATGTGAAATGATGTTGAATGGATGATTAAATGAATCACAAATCTTATATCTATTTTGAATAGTCTTTATTGAAATAATTCAATATCATATATATGTATATACAGAAACATCTTTTTTGTGTTTTAAATCTTTCATTGATGAGATAAAATGAACATTAAGAAATCAAATAATAAATCCAGATGATAAACAGTAATAATTCCGTTTCTAATATTTTGTTTAAAAATGAGCTAATCAAGCTCAAGGAGACATCCCTAAACTAAGGATGGCTTGAAAAATCACAACTTTACATAAAATTTTAAATCATGCACATGAATGAGATCATATTGTTGTTTATATTGTCAGGTATCTTAACTCATGTCACAGATAAATAGAAAATCATTATAAGTGTTGGCACTTACTAAGTCAGTAAAAATGAACTTATATGAATTACGTAAATATTGTCATATATAAAAGCATTTTATAATTACCAAGTCTTTAATTAAATGTTTGTATTTTTAATTTAAAGTTCATATCTTTATTGCTATGTTTTTGCACAGAGCTGGGAACACATGAGTGGCCTGTGTTTTAGAATAGTTCAGTACCTTGCATTCAGAAACTAGATACACTAATGACTTTCAAGTGTGACTGTAGAATAATTTTTTCTTTTATAACTGCAGTGCTCCTTTTGACTCGTTTATAAATAGCATCTTTTTTATGCTCCTGAATTCTAATATTTTTGCTAGAAGCCTAGATTTTCATTGAGCAGTCATCAAGGAAGTGTGCTGATCCAATGTTACACTTTTTCATATATGCCCATAAATAAAGATTTCTTAGAAAAGAAACCTATAGAAATAAAAGACATTATGGTATTTATTATGGGAAGTAGAAAAAGGACAGATGTGTAGGGCATATTTGAGGAGTCTAATTGGTCCATGAGCAATGCAACCGTATCTGATCTGACTGACAGACTCAACTATTCATTTGTACCAGAGCCAAAGAGTCTAATTGTGTAAAGAATGCTTAGCAATTTATGGGGCCATTGTCCTTGGGCAGTTTATTCTAAGATCGATATTTACAGCAGAGGCAGAGTGTGGGAAGTGATTCCATTAATAAATAGATAAAACCCACAAGCAATGACTGTGAATCTAAAAAGTAAGGAGATTGTGTTTATTCCACAAATATCAGTTGCATGATTTCAGATAGCTATCAAGGAAAACAAAGAAAATAAGCACTAAAATTAGAAATTTGTTATTTTATCTTCAACTATTAAATATATTATTTTGATCTATTTTCTATAGCTTGATAATTGTTTGAATTAGTATATATTGATAAGCTGTCACTTTTAAAAGTTCAAACTTTTTGCTTTACTCTATAAGCATATTCAATAAATGTTTTCATTGTCAACAATTTTTAAATTTTTTGTAAGTTTTTGAAAGCACCATTATTTTCAACTTCCTTTAAAATTATGTAGCACAAATATACAAAGTCAGGGATTCTTCCAATAAAATTTTATTAGTAAAATTATTCTTAATGGTTAGATCTAGTTGAAAATTAAGTAGATAAATTCAATAACTTGGGCCATCACTAGGTTTTGTCATTTTAAAATGATCTCTAAATAACTCTGTGTTTCAAATATATTAAGTAGATTTATTTCTAAGAAAATATTTTACAACTAATGGCACTTAATAGAAAACAAATTTAGACAATTTGAAAGACAATACATGGAAAAAATAATTGAAATGTTGTTTTTGTCAGCAATAGAGTGTTTAAGCCTAATAGTTAAGAAAGAGACAAAGAATAGTTTCTTTTATTTGGGATAATAAATAAATATTTAAGTAAGTTTTTAAGAGACTTTTTTATGGGAAAGCAAAGATAAATTTTATTTTTCTATTATTAGGACAGGCAAATATATCTTTTCCTATATTACTGAAATAATTTCATTTCAACTTATCAGTTAATTTTTACTTATGGAATACTTTGACAACATTAATTCACAGGCTGTAAAATAGTTTAGCTTAGCTTGTAGTTGTTACAAAAGCCAAATCTTTCAAATACAAAAAATAATTCAAATTCAACATTCTTAAGTTGAATACTTCAGCATTCTTTTTCTTAGAAAAAAAACAAGTGGTATTTGTTTATAAAACAAATCAATCAAAAACATACATACACACAAGCACACACACCCCCAAACAAGCAAAACGATACAACTCAGTTTTCCTGCAATTTATAAGAATTGAAATTAAATTTTAGCTATGAAGCTTGTAAGCTTCAATGAAAAGTTTCAGCAGGAGGAAATAAAAAGTGTTTTGAAGGAATTGCTTGTCAATCACCATTGTAGAAGAACTCAAGTAAGAAATTAAAGTATATATTCCATATGCATCTAAATAATAAAGAGAAAAAAATAAGCATTTTGAAAACATGTTTGTTTAAAGACAGACAAATCAGTTTTTGAGATTATATTTTCAATTCTTACCAGTCATTGTAGTTGCTAATTTCATTCTCTCTTTTCTGTTGAAGCATGAAAATTCAAGAAGGTAGACTATGTAAGAATGATGAAAAGTTTTCAATTTCAACTTCTTTGTACTGAGTCGTTTTTTCATCCATAATACAACTTTTTATGGGTCTTTGATCCAGTCCAATGGCTGTCAAAATGATTGATGAGGCTGATGCTTAGAAACGTTCAGAACTTGGGTTTCTGGGTATTTGAATAAAAAGACTGTGAAAAGTTTTGTGAAAGTTATTGGACAATGTTCTAATGGGTCAAGAGGCATGTATTAGTAAACAAGTACTTTTAGCAGAAAGCATTCACTTCTGAATTGGTGATATCTTGACTGCTTTTTATGATAAGTTGTGGTTGAATCATTTTCACAAACTTTAGTCCACAGATATTTAAAGATCATGCAATCAAGTGCTTACCCAGGACCAGTGTTTAACTCTACCATCTGTGTTCTCCATAACTGACTGAGAAGTAGGTGCCAGTCCATGTAACTCCCAATTACTCCTAAAAATGTACCAGTTGTATTCTTGCATAAATTTCCCTTTCTTTTGTATGTGCTACTCATGTGTACAGAGACAACACTGATTTTTTTTCTAACAGCTTGTTCATGTTCAACTTTGTGTAAACAAATAATCAACTATAGGGTTAAACACACCAGTATTCAATCATTTATGCTTCCATTTATCAAATTAGTCTCTATTTTTCACCTTTGGAATAATATTAGTAATATGTATTTCCCACAGTTGCTATGGGCATTTTAAAGCATTAACTCATCAGGCAGATAGTAGGGGTTTAATAAATATTTAATTTTCATTGTCTTTGTTTTTTTCAAATCAATAAGTTGTAAGTTTGATGAAAAATGCAAATAGATGAAAATAGCTATTATACAATGTAGATTGTCAAAAATACTTGTAATATTATAATAATAGCCTATTAATTACTCAAATTGTTGAACATTTATAAAGTACACAGAAAAGAGTTGGAAGGCTCAGAATGAAAGTAAAAAGTCTTAATAAAGGACAAGAAGTAATTAAAACAGATTTGCAATAGTATAAATGATAAATTTAATAAATGTAAATAGATGTTAAGCAATTATACATATGTTTATTGTACTGAAATCTAATGGGTTGAATTTCTAATTTAATTATTAAAGAAATTTCATAGTTGTGTAAAAAGAAGAAACTTAAAATCTATAAACATATGTATTTGTTCCTTTTCTATGAGACACTAGACATGTTTGGATGATTTTACAAATTTGATCTGACAATCACTACAATACAAACTCTTGGAGACCATAGATTTTTTTCTGTTCTTAATGTAACCAAAAGACATAGAAGAGTTTCAAACGTAGAAGTAGGATTTTAGAAAATAAGTATTAAGTTAATGAATAACAAAGTGAATGAATTGATGAGCAATCCAGATAATATGCAATAATAATCTGAACTTTGCCAAGTCATTAAAACAAGAATGAGTATCAACCCTAAAAAGATACTTATTATTAACCCCTCTTCACATATATAAGAATAGGCACAAATTCCCAAACTCATAAAGCTAGTTAAGTGGTACAGTCAAAATAGATTCCTATGTCATTTCACTTTAGTTTTAAATTTACAGTGGAAGTTTTGGTGTGTAAGATTTCAGATAAATATAATGTAATTGCTCTGGGAAATAGACTCTTCATTTTTAGCAATTATACAAAATATTTACACAAACATTGCTAATGAAGTTATCTTTAGAAAAAATTATAATGTATAGTCACATGTATAATAGTATAAAACCGGTTTGTCTAAATTTACAAACATAGTATTATTCAGAATATCACATTATAGGCAACATTATTTAAATAAAGATGAGAACATTACTTACTGTTAGCATCAAAATCTGCTTAGAAATACTGACAACTTTTTTTATACTTTTTAAAATAAAAGTTTATTACTTTTACATAGTTACCCAGACATTAATTTAAGATTCCTTATATTATTTGTACTTTCTAAGCTTTAAAATATGTATTATTTCATAATAATAATAATGCATTTTACTTGACTTTGAGATCTGTGATAGGAAGAATAGTGTGAGAATAATGCAGTGGGTTAAACTGTATCACTCATACTTGATGATGGATCTTTTCCATTCGTTCACAATTGTCAATGAAAACACATAAATAAAGGTAAGAAAATGTTGGCAAATCAGAGAGTACGATAGCTTTGTCTTTTCTTTTAAGAATAAGTTTGAATTCCCAAGGAAATGAGTCATTTTTAACTTTAATTATATATTTCTTAATTATATTTCTATGTGGTCCATGTTTTCTGTATTTTGAGATTAACTTTCTAAACTTCTGTAAATGTTCCATGAATCTTTGATATGACCACATGTTTTGTTTGCTTTTGCATATTATAAGTCTCTATACATATTTCAGTTGGTCAGATGAGGTTTTATGATAGAGCAAACATGTTAATCTTACTTTTATAATTTAGTCTTATGATTTCTACTTCTGTGTTAAAGTTTATTGAACATCTGCTATATACACTTACATATTTTACCCTCTATTATTTGGAATAAATTATTAATGTTAGTGTAGAAAAGTTAAAACGTAAATTTATATAAAATATAAATATAAAATATAAATTTTATAAAGTAAAAATATAAATTATAAAATATAATAAAGTTAAAATATTTTTAAAGTTAAAATATTTTAACTTTATTTTAATATTCAATAACAAGAATTACATATAATTATGCACATCTTGATGTAAGATGATGTGTTTATCCTACTTTTATATATTCCCTCATTCCCCACATATTTCTCAATTTCAGGTATCAGAATATAGATTCATATAGCTAAATTTAAGCCGATATGTCGCTCATGCCTGTAATTCCAGCACTTTGAGAGGCTGAAGTAGGTGGATCACTTGAAGGCTTGAAGTCAGGAATTGGAGACGAGCCTGGACAACATGGTGAAACTCAGTCTCTACTAAAAATACAAAAATTAGTAGGGCATGGTGGCAGGTGCCTGTTATCCCAGCTACTAGGTAGATTGAGGCAGGAGAATCACTTGAACCCAGGAGGCAGAAGTTGCAGTGAGCAGGAATCACACCAATGCACACACACACACACACACAAATTCATATTAAGTTTAATATATGATTTATAAAATATTATATCTCTTATTATGTGTTTATTAGTACATTCCCTAATCCCATTATGTACATTCATTTATAATTAACTTTTATCTTCTCTTTTTTCCTTGTGGCTTCCTTTATCTCTTTTCTCCCTTCCTTCCCTCCTTCCTTCCTTCCTTCCTGCCTTCCTGTCTTCCTTCCTCCTCCCATTCTCTTTTTCTCTCTTCTCGATTCATTCCTTTCTTCCTTCTTCCATTCATTCTCTCTTTCTTGATTCCTTCCTTCCTTCCTTCCTTCCTCCATTCCCTTTCCCTTCCTCCCTCCTTCCCTTCCTTCCCTCCTTCCTTTCTTTTCTCTTTTTCTTACTTCTTTCATGCATACTGCTGCCTTTTTATATTTTCCTACTCATGAATAATATTTTCAACTACTCATTTGGGTTGCTCAAGTAAATATTCAAATGAACTGTTGTCAATACCATGATGTCTCGCTTTTATGCATGTATCTTTATTTTTCAAGATCCACTTTCTACATAAAACTGACAAACATAATTTGTTTCATTACCTTGCTTTTTAAATTTTTGTTTATGGCTTCTTGATATAAAGAAAATAAGGGATAATATTTTAAAATGAATTTGTAAACTTTGTCTTTTTAATGAAATATAATGATTCCATACTCAACTTGTTTCTTAATATATTTTGAAATATTATAATTGGTGAAATAGTATGCAGTGATATTAATCAATTAATGGAGTATGAGCCCAACATTGTAACATTTTTAAATATAAAGTTGAAAACCTGTTCCTCTCCTATATCTTATGTTGTATATAAACTCTGTCCTTTACTTTGTATTTCTCTCTCTTTTTTGAATTCTTTTTGAATTCAGCAAGTGTAAAGAGAGTTTAAACACATTAGTGATTTTTAAATTAACATCTACACTGGCATTGCTTCAGCCATTCTCTCCTATCTCAACACTGAAAAATGTATCATGGCTATTTTTGCTTAAATTTGCTTCGCTCATGTCATAATCAAGATTACTTCACAATCAAACTGAACATTTCTTTTTTCATGTCAAACTGACTTCATCTTCTGGTTTTCCTACATATCTCTATATTTACCAGCTGCAACAACTTCCGACGTTTGATATTTGGGTTTATTCGTGTGATCTGCCTAAACACTCTGGTTTGACTTTCTCATTTAAAAATATATGCTCTTTCTAAGCTTCTGAGTAAAACATGCTCTTGTTGTCAATGTTTTAAAGTCAATGTAGTATTAAATTTGTTAGACTCTTCTTTCCCACTCATATCACATTCAAACCTCTCATGTAATAATTTTTAAATGTCTATATGGTAATGTAACTTATCAATGGCAAGGGGAGTATCTTACCCTGTTGACCACCCAAACTATATTACGATATCTTTAAGATGCCAAAATCTGAATAATATTTGGGAAATAATTTAAAAAAACTGAAAAGGTTGTTTTGTGCTTTGCAATCTCTTTTTAAATATTAAATATTGTGCATAAATATTCCCTCTGTATGTGAATGAAAATACAATAAGGTAGCTTTAAAAACGCAACACATATTACATAATTTTAGTATTTGGTACTTCTAGTAGATTTTGGCTCTTCTATGCATCTAAGATAATATATATATATATATATATATCTATTTAGTAAAACTAAATATATCTATTTAGTTTTCCTAAGACAGTTTACATATGTAAATTGAATTTCAAGTTAAGTCATGTAACATTTTTTTTCTGGATACCCAATACTCAGTGCTTGAGGATTGTGGCCTGTCCTTTTTTATTTAAGATAATGATTACATTTTGGAGTCTGTCAGTCTTCGAAAATGAGTCTGTCCCCAGATCACCAAGGAGTATGTGACCTTCTGCTAGGTTTTCATTTTGGTCAAAGGTCTGTGTGGTTCTTTCAGGGGCTTTCACTCAACAAATCCATGTAACACTTAGGCAAAGCTTAACATCTAAGGAAAATGTAACATTAATTATTTCAGCCTGGGCAACATGGCAGAACCCGAACTCTATAAAAAAACACAAAAATAAGCCAGACATAGTGCACCTGTGGTCCCAGCTACTCGGGAGACTGAGGTAGGAGGACTGCTTGAGCCTGGAAGGCTGAGGTTGCATTGAGCTGTGATTGAGACACCGCACAACAGCCTGGGTGACAGAGTGACACCCTGTCTCAAAAAAAAAAAAAAGTAAAAAAGATATATAGAGAAATGTCACATTGTTCAACTGAAAGAGAACAATGTGAGTAGCTAAAAGGAAGTTATGTGACAGTAACAAGCCAGGCCAATTTTTCACTTGGGTGACTCCTCCAACAAATTCTAAGTATTGATTTACATGGGATATATGCCTCATCTCAAAGGATTTTTTCCCTTAATTAATAAGAGTTCAAAAATTTAGAGTAAAATAGAATAATACTCTGATAATTATAAGAAAAGATAACCGTAGCTGATGAATTCCTGTTATCATAATCAACTTGTTTAAAGATACTCTGTCCACATAAACTTCCTATAGACACATAGTAGGCAACAATTTGACCAAGTTTGGTGGAAACATAAGATTCCAACTCACTAAATCTCATACATGTGCATGTGGGCATGCAAGAGTGTGTGTGTGTGTGTGGTTGTGTGTGTGTATGTTCCATGAAGCAATCACAGAATGGCAGTGACTTAGACTAAGCATACAGAGACAAGTAAAATAACTAAAGTAAGTTCAATATTCATTTCTCACAATTTTGTAATTTATTTTCCTTTGTTTAAACATAAGTGACATGACTTTTCTTAGTAAATGAATACTGATTAATTATGTTCATATATGCCTCTAAGAAAACCTAGAAATTTAAAAATCATAAAACAATTCAAAATTTGAAGCAAATAAACACATTTACTTTGTAACAGTTTTTGAATTTCTGATCTTATATAAAATATTGTAAGTACATGAAACTGTACTAGTTTATAGGAATAAAAATCATAAGTTAAAAATACATACATAATATTACTAGCAATACGTTAGTTACTGTGGGTACAATTTGATTTAGGGTTTACATATTTTTAGTTGAGTTATTTAATCAGCAGCTAAATTATAGTTAAAAGAAATGTGCAAGAAGCAGGACACTACTATTTGGTGCTTTTATAACCATTTATTTCAATTTATGTGAAAAAAATCAAACGAATGATCTGAGGTTTACTGGTCAATTGAAATTCATTAGACATATTAAAATAAATTTTCATGACTAAAATATTAACATTGCCTTCTAACATTGAAAGTATACCGGACAATAAAATCAAGATTTCAATGGATTTGGCACTAGTATGCAGAAAATTTTAATGGAATAAGTGAGTTTCTAGAACAGGAATATTTTAGGTATGGCTATGAAAAGATTTTGTCCTGTCTAGATTTAGAAACAAGCATAAATGTAGTCCCATAAATGGACTTTTTATTCTTTATTTCAATAATATCTCCCTTTATCTGTCCTTTACCCTACTTGTATTTAGATTACCTTCTAGCTGGTCACCTTCCATCTTCCATTATTTTTTGTTCAAAAGTATGCACACTCAGAAATGTTTTAACATTCCAAAGAAATTTTGAAAAAAATCTTTTAAAAATTGCATAAAATATTGAATACAAATTTCTGTTATTAAATTATCTTTTATGCAGACAAATACATCAGAGTTAAAAATAAATAAATATTAGAGAAGTTAAGATGCCATATATATCAGGTAAAAAGCCCAAACCTAAAATGAAAATCTTATGTGGAAGAAAAGTAATTTAGCCTCATGAGCACTTACACCTCAGAGGGTCAGGCATATGAGCAATTAAAATTAAACAAGTTGATTTTAATATGCCTTAGTAACTGTGATTGATCTTACAGAGACTGTGTTGACTATATATCAAGAAACAATTTAGGATCTAGTTTAAAACAAAGTTTATAATCCTTGTTTAATGGATTTTTGTTACCTCAGGCAATATAGTGCATAAAAATGATTAAAATGTTCCCTCTCTCTGTGTAGTCAATAAAACCATTCTTGAAATTAGGATCCAAAGACTCCTCAGCAGGCTTGGCAGTGCTGCATCTGTAGAATTCCAAATAAGCCATCTATCATTATTCCCATACACAAGTTCATTAGACACCTCATCCCCATCTTATTAGCATTAAGGTCAGCTAAACACTCAAATCAAAAGTTCACTTCTTAAAAATATGTAGTTAGACAAAAACACAAATCATAACCTCAACAGAAATACATTGAAATGCAGTATTAATAAAGAGATTAGAAAATATACCTATATGTGTAAGGTGATAAACACTACATTCTACAGTGATAAATTTTAAAGAGGGGTTTGAATCAATTACTAAAAACAGAAATATAAAATAATCTCAATTATCTGTATTACTTAAAGTCATTAATCCCTTTTATTATGAAATAAATGAATATGTATAAAAATAAATTATAAAATCTAGATTTTTAAATAAAAGGATAGGCCAAATTATGACATTGAAATTAAAATTTAATTTCCTTTGGGATTTCAGGAATCAGTCCTATATATATTTACAAATATTATGAAAATTTCTGAATTCATTTAAGCTTTACAAACTTGTAAATCACTTTTCACAGGTGTACAAATATATGGTATAGTAAATGTCAAACACGTAGATTTATATCAGTTTTTGCAAGAAAGCTTTCTCTCTGTGTCTATTTTATGACTTGTACAGCAAAGGTGATATGGAGTTAAACTTTCATATACATTGATTTTTCATAAAATTGCTACATTTTGGTGAATTTCTATTTTTAGTGAACCTGAGGAAAAATGCAAACATAATTTGTAAATATGGTAATTATAACACTCACTGTCTCACATGAAAATAAATATCTAAATTGTTAAGTTTGTAGACATTCATGATTATCCCTTAAATATTTTACTTGTCTATGATTATAAGTAATTAAGATTACCTTAGTGTTCATTTTAGTCAGCTCAGGCTGCTGTGACAAATTAGAATAAATGAATGTTTCAAACAACAGAAACTTACTTCTCACCCTACTGGAGTCTTGAAGTCCAAGAACAGGGTGATAGCATGACAGAGTTCTTAGTCAGGGCCTTCTTCCTGGTTATGTCTTCACTTGGCCCTTCCTTGGTACCTTCATGCAGAAAAAGAGATCTTATATTGCTTCCTGATATTGATAAAGATATTTAATCCCATTGTGGCATCTCCACAGTCAGGTCCTAATCTAACCCTCATTAACTCCCAGAAACTTTATCTCTAAATATCACCAAACTAGAGATTAGATTTTCAACATATGAATTTTGGGGGGGGGCATAAATATTCAGTCCATGCAGTATTAAACAATTTTTCCATTTATTTTATGGTGTATATATGGGTGTAGGTGTATGCTTATTAGAATCTAATATAATTTATCAAAGGTATGTAACAGATTCATTTCATAACTCTTAAGAATGAAGCATATATTATGGAATTATATTAGAATCTAATATTTTTCTAATAGAAAAATCATATATTTCTAATAGAAATAGCATATCTTTCTAATAGAAGCATATCTTCTAATAGAAGCATATATTATGGAATTATATTAGAATCTAATATAATTTATCAAAGGTATGTAACAGATTCATTTCATAACTCTTAAGAATGAAGCATATATTATGGAATTACTCTAACTCTACTGAATAGTTTATCATTTCTATGTTTATGATAAATATAAATGACTTGTTGAATACTCACTATTCTAATAACTTTATGTGGATTGTAATAATTTAACACTCACAACAACCCTGTATTAGCTTCTATTATAAAAAAAACTGAGGCATAGAGGATCATAAAAATCTTCCCAAGGAAGCACAGCTAGTTGAATAGTCAAATTCGAGATGCAAGTCTGATCATTTTGCCCCCAGTGTTTGCCATTTGTTTCATAGTATCTTCCATGGTGATATCTTAATCTACCTCACTATATCTTGAAAATTTCACAAAGGCATAAGTGTATAAGCTAAGAAGTCTCAGAATTTTTAATTGCTAGTAAGATTAATTCAGCAGGGCAATGTGAACCAAAATCACATCAGCTAACTGATGTCTTTGCCTATAGCCTGTGTCAGTACAGGCTGAAAACCATTTCTGTGATTATATTCCTCCTTTCTACTTTTTTTCTCCTTCATACTTCTGTGGTTTTCTACAGTTTTCAAAATTTGATAGGTGCTGGAAGCCTTTCATTTTATGTATGATCATAGTTTGATACAATAATAGCAGAGAACATGCAATTCACATTTATTCTTTTTCAAATACCAGCATAGAATGAAACTCACCATTAAAACTAAGTTAAAGAAAACATACTAAAAGTTTTAGTCTCTCAACAATTGCAAGGTTTAGATGTGATTATATGTTAAGTGTAACATCAGCAATCATATTTCAAATTAAGTAAATCGTGTATCTGATTTCATGTATAAAATGCATAAGAAACATTTTATTATGAATCCAAATATTAGTTGATTCTTATTCCCAATTAATTTTATTTTTAGAACAAGAAAATCAGTAGTACTTTGAAATATAAAAGTAATATAAATTATAGCAAGTATGTGGGATTAGTGCTCTCATTTTTCACCGTGTCTCCTCGTGTACCTACTTGTCCTGAAGAAGCTGTAACATTAAAAATTACATCTTAGAGCTCTTATTAGCAAATTACTTTCTATTAGAGATACACTTGTATAATATTTTGATGGTGGACTGGCCTTCTGTTTAATTATTTTATGCTAGAAAACACAGTTGTGGAGATCTAGGGTTTTACTGAGTAACAACCCAGGGTCTAGTTCCGAGCAGGAGAGATAGGAGCCAAGAAGCCATTGCAATGTGAACCTTGTCAGTCCCTTTGGTCCCTTTATCCATGGCAGGGTCAGAAGCAGCAGCTCCTCCAGCTGGATTTTGGAGTCATGGCACATTGGGTTCAATCTTGGAGATCCTGCCTATAGCCAACTCCTGTATTAAACAATTAACTCCTAGCATCAAATCGTTTTCTGTTTACAATACCACAAGAAACTCGCAAGTAAGTCCTGAAAATACAAAATGATAAACAATGGTCCAAGGTTCATGCTATCATAGAAAAAAAAATTTTTCATCTAATATATGTATAAAATAGATTTTATAGTGTTTGTTTTGTTTTCTACTTCATATCTTTAGTTCGTGAAATAGATAAGAAAGAACATATTACTAGATTACATTTAAAATATATTTTATATGTAGTATTTTTAAAATAAAATTCATTTGGAATTAATTACTGCAGTGACTTGAACAATTTGAGAATATACCTGCTTAAATGGTTAGCTTCGTTAACTAGCACAATTTCTTCTAACAAAGTAAATGTATGTTCTCCAACTTGAATTTATATTCAAGTAGCACCTCATCTAAAAGGCAAATAAATCGTATTGATATTTGACAAATGACAGATTTCTTTAAATCACAATAAAAACATTTATGCCTCTTAACAGATCACCAAGAATAAACACAGTATGATATTGTTAATATTTATATTCTATGGTAAGTTTACATATCCAGATACAATGCCATACATTTAAAATTTATCCCTACTATTTTATAATTTTCTAATTTGCCAAATGAGAAAATAGAACTAATACATTCACATCAGTATGGATAGATGTCTTTCCTTCAGGAGCATCCTTAGAAAGTTTATTAAAAAATGTTATGGTGTGTCCCATAAAACGACCAACCATAACTACCTCATGTGTTGGGATTTACCATTTTTGAACACTAAAAACACAGGCTTTCATTCACTGGCATTTGTCGGACATTTTACTATAAACATCTCTTTAAAAAATATGGTAGAATATATGAATGCACAAACACAAAAAAATGAGTATGGTCTAATGATGGCAAGAAAAGTTCCTTTTTGTAATGAAGTTGAATCTTATTTTCCTTTCCTTTTTATTCTTTCACCCTGATGGACTTGTTTTTCAACAGCTTATAGTGGTATAAAACGAAGTAAGGTATCATGAGCTGCTCCAAACAGTTTCATTTTTTTACGTTGCTGAAGGCATTATAACCAATGAACATTGATTTGGCTTGAGTGAGGAGCAAGTAAGGCACCCTGGTTTCATGTCCATTTATAACACTATTTACAAGAACACTTTCTCTCCTTCATTTCAGGTTTACCAGTAAAACAAAATTTTAGTAACATGAGTAAATACTGAGTTGCCCTTCTCCACAAGCTTTGAAATTTACTTAATTTTCTTTGCTCAAAAGATATGTAGAAAATGATTAGAAATGTGTCATTTTCTACACCTGAACGCCTGACTTCTAAATACTACCAATGACCATATTATTATTGTGATTTATTCTCTACCAACATGTAATTCTACATTCTAAATTGTGGAATAAAGAATTATCATGATGAGTTTATTCTTTTTCAAACAGTAAACCACTTTATATCTTAAAGGTATTCTTACTCCAGGTGGAATTAAATTAAAACACAGTATTTACATACTTGCAAAAGTCCAACTGTTACTATTGCCCCTGAATCCCCATTTGAAATCTTAGTCATTTTAATCTTTCTATAGTTCACCTTATTGTCTCCTGATAATTGTGAGATAAAACCACATTACTGCTTTCTAGAACTTCAGATCAAACTCTCTTATTGCCATGTTTAAGGTTAGTTTCACATGTTCATGGTGTTATAGGCTGAATGCTTATATAATTTTTAACAATGCAGATTTGATGTAATTTATGGCAATAAGATTGCTCCTCATTCCAATAATTTTGCAATGGAAAGCCAAAAATCTACATGTTTGTCACACACACAATTTTGAAGAAGCCTAATATGATCTTTACTAATTTAACAGCATTGTCCTCCAAACCCCCACCCCACGCGTGCTCCTTTTGTTGCACCTGTTCTTTGATATGTTTGTAGCCCTGGCCACCTATATTAGGTCCCAAAGCATCTTCTTTGTCTGCCTTCCTTATCTCAGGACTAAGAATCAACCTCGTTAATGATCCAGTGAATGAGAATTTTAAATATATTCACTCAATCCAGCACACTTAACCTGGTGACAAAAATCACTGCCTCCTTTGTTTTCTCATTGGGTCTTCCCATTCTCTGAAACCAACATGAAGCCAGAGGAAAGATGGGTTTGTTGATTTATTTCAATAGGTTGGTTTTGTAAAGAGGGAACTAGGTAAAGCGGAATAGAGTGATTCTGGAAAACTCAGAATGTAACTGGCACTACTGGCACCACTATGAACTTGTAACATGAAATAATTAGGGATTGGAAGTAAGTTATGATAGAATTTATGAAAGATAAATCAGTTGAATAATGATAGCATTAGTAAAGTTTAATGTAACCTTCCTTCTACCACTTCTATTATTACACAAAGCCAGTAAATATATCTTGACATGAAATCTATTAATCAATTGAAGATTCTCCTTAAGCTGTACAAGATTAGTGTTAAACTTTTACATAGATCATTTTAATCCAATTTACCCTGGTTAGCCATGAAAAAAAGTGAAGGAAAATCTTTGTGACCAAAAAAAAAAGACATTTAAAATTCAGGAACATTATCTTCCTCACACTTCAGAATAATTAAGCCAATGTTAAATACATATATATGTTTATATAAATGTATGTCTAAATATATAGTGTATATATGTGTATGTATATATATATATTTTTTTTAAACACCAAATTGAAATGCATTGTAAGTGCTCCTTACAATGAATGAATGTATTTCATTCACCCAGTCTAATTATTTTCTTGTATTTTTGAGAGAAATACATTAGTAGCTTAGAAGACGCCAAGATACATTACAGTGTATTCAATTCAAAGGAGTGAATACATAGAAGATAATGATACAGGAGTAATATATGTATAGTGCATCCACATTTTTTTAAGTTATGACATCTTAACAGATTAATATTTTAGAAACAAATTTGAAATTTATATTTGTACTCTAATCCAATTATATCCTTTTTATAGCACCTGACAGGGGAAATGAATTCACTTTAGCCTGATTGAGAGTATGAGTCAAATATTTTAATTGGTTATATTTCTGGGACTGTAGTACCTCTGAATAAGACAAATATGGGAAATTGATATTCAGGAAATTAGCATTATTCCCCCTGCAAACAATAATTAGCAAAAGGGAACATTTTGGTAAAATTCTTTCTTTAATCTGGCACTATTCAGACAACTACCAATTAAGATTTTAAAAGATATTTTTATTCATTTGCTATAACCTGTTATGAGAAGGCACACAAAATACGAAATTATAGCCAACATTTCTCCCTCTTTGACATATGCTAGCCTTAAGATGTCTATTAACATTAAAATGAAAAGGTTTTGATTTAAGACCTAATTTTGATGAACGTGGAATTCAGCATAATATAAAAAATTAAGAAAATATCTGATTTGGAAAATGACTATATTTAGCTCTGTCTTGAAAAATGAATAGGAAAATTTCACAATATAAAAAAGACCCAAGATGATATCTTATTCAAATGTATTTATTCTACTCCCTGGACTTCTAGCAATCTTGTTGTAATGTTAGAACGAATATATGTTAATTTATTTCCATAGTAACATTTCCATGTTGGAAATAGAAACTAAAACTACATACTTCTCTTGTGCCAGAAAATAATTTTCTTTATTGCATTAATTAATACTCCAAGAGTTCTTACCCATTGTAAAATATTTTAAATATATATACATTTTTATTTTTTTTCTGTGAATTGGGCAAAATTAACAGCATTTTACATATAAGAAACCTGCTAATAACTATTAGGTTAGGGATTTGTACTGAGGTAATCTGGCTCCAGAGTCCATGCATTTACTCAGTCCACAATATTTTTCTTCAGGTTCTTCTACGGGTGTTTGCATATTTGTCATTTGATTCTCTCAATAACATTATGTAAACCATTATAGACCAATGTGATGTTATGCATAGAAGGCAGAACTTAGACTAAGAAAGTCAGTATTTGAGTTTTGACTTTCATATTGAAAATTACAAAAATGTAAAAAAAAGCCATTTTTCATTGCAAGATACTTCCTTTGAATCCTTCTAATTTTTGAAATATTGTGAAAAAAAATATGTCTTTCTAATCTCACTTCCTAAATTATTTGTTCTGTCTACAGCCCCAAGAACTTCAAACAATTTTGTTAAATCTTTTATTGTCTTCTTGGTAAGGTCTCGCTAGAAACAAGGCTATTTGAAGCCAGTAGAATAAATATATAAGGAAATAGTACATGCAGCTATTATATAGGTGTTTCAGGACAATCTGCATATCATTTCAGCTGTACCAGATGACATAATTTTATTGCTGCAGCTTAAAATTATTTAAAAATATTTTTCCACAACTATATTTCATTATTAATGAATTTTAGATCTACTTTCAACTGAGAACTCAAAGTCTTCATCTTATGATCTGATGCAGTGAAGCTAGAAACTTCTCTAAGACCTTGAGTAGGAAATTTAAACAGAAATTCCAACCAGTCAAGGAAAGAAACAATTTGTATTTGCAATAAATGAGAGGGAAATGTCAAAATCCACAAATTTATGCTGAAATGTAGGTTTATGTATGTGTCCATGTGGGTAACTACATAAATAGTCATATGGGTTAGGCTGAATAAGTCTCCCAAATATGTCTATATCCTAATCTTCAGAGCCTATTAGTATGTTATTTTATATGGCAAATGAGGTTTTACAGATGTGCTTAAATTAAGGATTTTGGGATGGGGAAATTATGTTGGATTATCCAGATGGTTCTAATGTACTCTAACAGGGATTACGTTAGAGTGCTAGAAGAAGGGCAGCAAGCTCAGAAGGAGAGAGAAGAGATTGCCATGACGGAAGCAGAGTCAGAGAAGAAAAGGTAATCAGACAGGAGAAAGAAGTAAAGGTATCCCTTGCTGGAGTTGGAGATGGAGGAAAGGATGAGGAGCCAAGGAATGTAGGCAGACTCTCCAACCTGTAAATAGAAGAGAATGGATCCTTCCTTACAGCCTGCAGAAGAGAAGAGAATAGCCAACACCTTGATTTTAGGACTGTCTACCTGTAGAACTATAACAGAATAAACCTGTGTTGTTTTAAACAACTAAATTTGTGGCAATTTGTTATAGGAATAATATTAGTCTAATATACCACCCAAATATCACTTATAATAACTACTAGGTAGGCTGATTGTTTCTAAACTATATTCACTTTCCCTGTTTCTAAACTATATTCACTTTCCCTATCAAAAATCAATTTTTATTTTCACTTTCCTACTGCCTTCAAAATGGTTATGAAAGAACAACAAATAGCAATAAAAAATAACATTACATGTAGTCAATAGCAGTTTGTTTTTCATGTACAGTGTTACAATTAAGAGTTGGGAAAGTAAGAAAGAAAGTGCATTTCATTTCTCACAAAGATAGCAATGTTTTGAAAGCTGTCAGAATTAAAATAAAGCCACCTGTCTTAAAAACCTTTGACAAATAGAATGAGGGAAGGCCATATATGGAGGATTCTCACACGTGAATGTCTGATAATAAAAAACCCTATCACAAAAGACTCTGCAAAAACAGCAACCTTGTACGTAGGCCATCACAACCTTACATACACATAAAAATACTTCTGCAAGGATGTCTGACAAGCAACTGCCTGTCCAGCTTTGGACTATGCCACCCTTTTTATTGATTCTTGTAGTCAAGAAAAAAAAAATCAAAAGAAATATGTAATTCTCCTAATTTTTCCTTTAAAGTGTTTTGTCTTTTACCTCCCTGAATATGCACAGCTTATTATGGCATGCATATCTCCACCACAATGCCTATTTTCGAAGAAATATTATCTTAATTTTGAGAGCCCATCTATGTTTGTTATTTAGATCGACATAAATTGATGTCTTAGAAGTGGGACCAAAGGGAGCTCACCTCAGATGGATCTGCAAGACCTGGAATAAACTATGATACCCGCTGAGTTTTTTGTGTTCTTTGCTTCCCTGAGTCACCTTTTCTGTCCCGGTGAATCTCTCCTGAGATTCTCAGGCTTCTTCCATTTAGTGAGTTCTTTTACACTTTATTGGGAATCTGATTTTGTAATAAGTCTACCTTATATAAAGGACTTTGCATTTTTGGGGGGACTATAAATGTGTATTTTTTAGACAAGTCTTATATTTTTCCTTTTTTTTTTTTTTTTTTTTTTTTTTTTTTTTTTTTTTTTTTTTTTTTTTTTTTTTTTTTTTTTTTTTTTTTTTTTTTTTTTTTTTTTTTTTTTTTTTTTTTAGACAGAGTCTTGCTCTGTCACCAGGCTGGAGTGTAGTAGTGCAGTCTCGGCTCACTGTAACTTCTGCCTCCTGGGTTCAAGCAACTCTCCTGCCTCAGCCTCCTGAGTAGCTGGGATTACAGGCACATGCCACAACGCCTGGCTAATTTTTTTTTTAGTAGAGATGGGGTTTCACTGTGTTAGCCAGGATGGTCTGGATTGCCTGACCTCACGATCTGCCCTCCTCAGCCTCCCAAAGTGCTGGAATTACGGGCATGGACAAGGCCTTTTAAATATAAGCACAGTTCTTTTAGAAAATACTCTTGTATCTATGAGTTCACATTCCATCTGTGAGGACCATATCTTTTCTGGTGAACTCACTTTTGGTTCTATGTATCTAGTTTAACATTGGGTTGATCTGCATGCCTGGCTTAAAATTTTAGTGAGTAATCTAATTTTGTTTTCATTATGATTTGATGCTGCATGTTTGTAAATAATTGTGATGTTTTTTCTTCTTGTTTCTGAACATTTTCTGAGGGCAAAAAAGACATTCTAAGTAGTTGCCATGAGATGGCCAATTAAAAGACACTAGGGTGGGTCTCCATCATCTAAAACATTAGTACAAACACTTGATTTTCCCTAATTAGATTTATAAGATTTTCTTTGCTCTCAAAAGATTAATAAAAAATGGAAGAAAATACTTGCATATTAAGGCATGGCAAGCTTTCTGGGGTCCTAGCAGATTACACATTCAAAATCTATGGTTTGTTCTCATGCACATTTCAAATAGATGGACAAATTACATGAAGGATAATTTATGTCAATTAAATAAATCATTCAAACTCTCCAAACTTATGTTTCTAAAAACTTTCCCAGCTAATTCTGGATGATCTGTAATAGTTGATTCCACTAGAGTAGCTTTTAATTCTATGTTTGTGATCAACCTTCTATCAAAATTTTTCCAACTTTTAAAAGTGCTTACACAGTATGGAAAACCATGCCCTCTCGTGATCTAATCAATTTAGCAAATCAACCTGTACCCACCCTTGAAAACATTAAAAAAAAAAAAAGTATTAAAATTCTTAAGCTTCAATTATAGTAGATGGAAGCTCCCAGATAAATTACCATTTAAAGACTCTCTGGTCTCTGCAAATATTGTAAAACAAAACAAAACAAAAAAACAGAAATTATGTCACTGGAAAAAAGAGCTTTGCAAAAGGAAGATGACCAGGTAATCTTTCTCTCAACATTCTGTACCTCCACTGGAAGACCAAACTTAGTGAAGACGATGGTCTGTTTCTTTCTACCTTGGTACTCTTCAAAATATCCAGTCTTTTAAAATTTTCAGTTCTGCCTCTGTTCACTTTCTTAGAATACACACACACATACACACACTGTATTATATATGTATGTATGTATTATATATGTATGTATTCCATATATATATATATATACACACATATATACAGACATACACACACACACACACACACCATGGTGGAAACTTTTTATCTTGAAAAGGTGAAATAACTTTTTTTTCTTGGCTATGCTCCTTTATTAATTCTAGAAGTGTGTGTTTCTTTTTTCCATAAGTACTTTTTGGGACTTTTCTGCATATACAATTATGTCATCTCCGACTAGAGGCAAATTATTCCTTTATAAACTATGTATTTTTTTTATTGTACTTTGGGCTCTGTTGTACATGTGCACATCTTGCATCCTGCAGGATTGTTGCATAGGTATATATATGCCATGATGGTTTGCTGTCTCCATCACCTCCGAGCCCCCCGGTCACCTACATCAGGCTTTTCTCCCCGTGTTACCCCTCCCCATCCTCCCCGACCCCCTGCTGTCCTTCCCCTCCCCTCTCCTCCACCCCCTCACCGAGCCCATTAGGTGTCCTTCTTTTCCCTGTGCCCAAGTGTTCTCATTGTCCATCACTGGCCTATGAGTGAAAACATGCAATGTTTGGTTTTCTGTTCTTGTGTCAGTTTGCTGAGAATGAAGGTTTCTAGATTCATCCATGTCTCTACAAAGGACATGAACTCATCATTTTTTATGGCTGCATAATATTCCATGGTGTAGATGTGCCACATTATCTTTGTCCAGTCTGTCATTGATGGGCATTTGGGTTGGTTCCAGGTCTTTGCTATCAGAAAGAGTGCTGCAATGAACATACATGTACATGTGTCTTTATAATAGAATGATTTATAATCCTTTGTGTATATACCCAGTAATGGCATTCCTGGGTCAAATGGAATTTCTATTTCTAGATCCTTGAGGAATTGCCACATTGTCTTCCATAATATTTGAACTAATTTACAATTGCACCAACAATGTAAAAGTGTTCCTGTTTCTCCATATCCTCTCCAGCATTTGTTGTCTACAGATTTTTTAATGATTGCCATTCTAACTGGCATGAGATAGTATCTCAATGTGCTTTTGATTTGCATTTCTCTAATGACCAATGATGATTAGCATTTTTTCATATGTTTGTTGGTCACATATATGTTTTCTTTTGAAATGTGCCTGTTTGTATCTTTAGCCCACTTTCAAATGGGTTTATTTGTTTGTTTTCTTGTAAATCTGCTTTAGTTCTTTGTAGATTCTGGATATTAGCCCTTTGTCAGATGGGTAGATTGCAAAACACTTTTCCCATTCTGTTGGTTCCTGGTTCACTCTAATGATTGTTTCTTATGCTGTGCAGAAGTTCTTAAGTTTAATTAGATCCCATTTGTGTATTTTGGCTTTTGTTGCCATTGCTTTTTGTGTTTTAATCATGAAGTCCTTGCCTATGCAGATGTCCTGAAGGTGTAGGTTTTCTTCTAGGGTTTTTATGGTGTTAGGTATTATGTTTAAATCTTTAATCCGTCTGGAGTTAATTTTTGTATAAGGTGTAAGGAAGGAGTCCAGTTTCAGCTACCTGCATATGACTAGCCAGTTTTCCCAACACCATTGATTAAACAGGGAATCCTTTCCCCATTGCTTGTTTTTGTCAGGTTTGTCGAAGATCAGATGGTTGTAGATGTGTGGGGTTGTTTCTAAAGTCTCTGTTATGTTCCATTGGTCTATATCTCTGTTTTGGTACCAGTACCATGCTGTTTTGATTACTGTAGCCTTGTAGTATAGTTTGAAGTCAAGAAGCTTGATGCCTCCAGTTTTGTTCTTTTGCTTTGGTTTGTCTTGGCTACGTCAGCTCTCTTCCGGTTCCATATGAAGTTTAAAGTGATTTTTTTCCAGTTCTGTGAAGAAGGTCAATGGTAGCATGGTGGGGATAGCATTGAATCTATAAATTACATTGGGCAGTATGGCCATTTTCACAATATTGATTCTTCCTAACCATAAGCATGGAATGTTTTTCCATCTGTTTGTGTCCTCTCTTATTTCCTTGAGCAGTGGTTTGTAGTTCTCCTTGAAAAGTTCCTTTACATCCTTTGTTAGTTGTATTCCTAAATATTTTATTCTCTTTGTAGTAATTGTAAATGGCAGTTTGTTCTTGATTTGGCTCTCTTTATGCCTGTTATTGGTGTATAGGAATGCTTGTGATTTCTGTACATTGATTTTGAATCCTGAGACTTTGCAGATATTGCTTATCAGCTTAAGGAGGTTTTTGGCTGAGTGGATGGGGTCTTCTAAATATAGGATCACGTCATCTGCAAATAGGGACAATTTAGCTTCTTGTTTTCCTAATTGAATGCCCTTTATCTCTTTCTCTTGCCTAATTGCTCTGGCTAGAACTTCCAATACTATATTAAATAGGAGTGGTGAGAGATGGCATCCTTGTGTAGTGCCAGTTTTTAAAAGGAATGCTTCTAGTTTTTGCCCATTCAGTATGATACTGACTGTGGGTTTATCAGAAATAGCTTCTGTTATTTTGAGGTACATTCCGTTGATACCTAGTTTATTGAGAATTTTTAGCATAAAGAACTATGGAATTTTGTGGAAGGGCTTCTCTGCATCTATTGAGATAATCACATGTTTTTTGTCTTTGGTTCTGTTTATGTGGTGGATTAAGTTTATAGACTTGCATATGTTGAAACAAACTTGCATGCCTGGAATGAAGCCTACTTGTGATGAATAAGCTTTTTGATGTGCAGTTGCAATTGGTTTGCCAGTATTTTATTGAAGATATTTGCATCAATGTTCATCATGGATATTGGCCTGTAGTTTTCTTTTTTTGTTGTTTCTCTGCCAGGTTTTGGTACCAGGATGATCTTGGTCTCATAGAAACTTTTAGGTAGGATTCTCTCTTTTTGTATTGTTTGGAATAGTTTCAACGAGAATGGTACCAGCTCCTCTTTTTATGTCTGGTGGAATTCAGCTGTGAACCCGTCTGGACCTGGGCTTTTTTTGTTACTAGGCTATTAATTGCTGCCTCAACTTCAGCCCTTGTTATTCGTCTATTCAAAGTTTCAACCTCTCCCTGGTTTAGGCTTGGGAGGGTGCAAGTGTCCAGCAATTTATCCATTTTTTTTCAGGTTTACTAGTTTATGTGCATAGAGTTGTTTGTAGTAATCTCTGATTATAGTTTGTATTTCTGTGGAATCAGTGGTGATATCCCCTTTATTGTTTTTTATTGCATCTATTTGATTATTCTCTCTTTTCTTTTTTATTAATCTGGCTAAGAGTCTATCTATTTTGTTGATCTTTTCAAAAAACGAGCTCCTGGATTTATTGATTTTTTGAAGGGTTTTATTGTGTCTTTATCTCCTTCAATTCTGTTCGGATCTTAGTTATTTCTTGTCTTCTGCTAGCTTTTTAGTTTTTTTAATCTTGCTCCTCTAGCTCTTTCAATTTTGATGATAGGGTGTTGATTTTAGATCTTTCCTCACTTCTCATATGGGCATTTATTGCTATAAATTTCCCTCTAGACACTGCTTTAACTGTATCCCAGAGATTCTGGTACATTGTGTCTTCATTCTCGTTGGTTTCAAAGAACATCTTTATTATTGCCTTCATTTCATTGTTTATCCAGTCAACATTCAGGACCCAGTTGTTTAGTTTCCATGAAGCTGTGCAGTTCTGAGTTAGTTTCTTAATTCTGAATTCCAATTTGATTTGCACTGTGGTCTGAGAGACTGTTTGTTATGATTTCTGTTCTTTTGCATTTGCTGAGGAGTGATTTACTTCCAATTATGTGATCAATTTTAGAGTAGGTGTGATGTGATGCTGAGAAGAATGTATATTCTGTGGATTTGGGGTGGAGAGTTCTGTAGATGTCTATTAGGTCTGCTTGGTCTAGATCTGAGTTCAAGTCCTGGATATTCTTATTAATTTTTTGTCTCGTTTATCTGTCTAATATTGACAGTGGAATGTCAAAGTCTCCCACTCTTATTGCCTGGGAGAGTAAGTCTCTTTGTAGGTCGTTAAGAACTTGCTTTATGTATCTGGGTGCTCCTGTAATGGGTGCATATATTTAGGATCCTTAGCTCTCCTTGATACATTGATCCTTTTACCATTATGTAATGCCCTTCTTTGTCTCTTTTGATCTTTGTTGGTTCAAAGTCCATTTTATCAGACTAAGATTGCAACTCCTCCTTTTTTATTTGCTCTCCATTTGTTTGATAAATCTTCCTCCATCCCTTTATTTTGAGCCTATGTTTCCTTGCGCATGAGATGTGTTTCCTGAAAACAGCACACTGATGATTCTTGACTTTTTATCCAATTTGCCAGTCTGTGTCTTTTGATTGGGGCATTTAGCCCATTTACATTTAAGGTTAATATTGTTATGTGTGAATTTGATCCTGCCATTTTGATGCTAGCTGAATGTTTTGCCCATTAGTTAACACATTTTTTCCATTGTGTCAATGGTCATTGCCATTTGGTACATTTTTGGAGTGGCTGGGACTGGTTGTTCCTTTCCTTGTTTTTTGCTTCTTTCAGGAGCTCTTATAAGGCAGGCCAGGTGGTGATGAAATCTCTCAGCAATTTCTTGTCCATAAAGGATTTTCTTTATCCTTTGCTTATGAAGCTTAGTTTGGCTGGATATTAAGTTCTAGGTTGAAAGTTCTTTTCTTTAAGGATGCTGAATATTGGTCTCCACTCTATTCTGGCTTGTAGGGTTTCTGCAGAGAGATCTGCTGTGAGTCTGATGGGTTTCCCTTTGCGGGTAACCCGACCTTTCTCTCTGGATGTCCTTAGCATTTTTTCCTTCATTTCAACCCTGGTGAATCTGATGATTACGTGCCTTGGGGTTGCTGTTCTTGAAGAATATCTCTGTGGTGTTCTCTGTGTTTCCCAGAATTGAATGGGGGCCTGGCTTGCTAGTTTGGGGAAGTTCTCCTGGACAGTATACTGAAGAGTGTTTTTCAGCTTGGATTCATTCTCTCTGTCACATTCATTCAGGTATACCTGTCAAATGTAGATTAAGTCTTTTCACATAATCCCATATTTCTTGGAGATTTTGTTCATTTCTTTTCACTCTTTTTTCTCTATTCTAGCCCTTCTTATTTTATGTAATTGAGTTGATCTTCAATCTCTGATATCCTTTCTTCTGCTTGGTTGATTTGGCTATTGAAACTTGTGTATGCTTTGCAATGTTCTCATGCTGTGTTTTTCAGCTCCCTCAATTCATTTGTATTCTTCTTAAGCTGTTGTTTATTGTAGTTAGCATCTCATCTAACCTTTTTTCTAGTTTCTTAGCTTCTTTGCATTGGGTTAGCACATGTTCTTTTAGCTCTGCAAAGTTTGTTATTATTCACCTTATGAAGCCTGTTTCTGTTAATTCATCAGATTCATTCTCCATCCATCTTTGATCCCTAACTGGTAAGGAGTTGTGATCCTTTCAAGAAGAAGAGGTGTTCTGGTTTTTGGTGTTTTCATCCTTTTTGTGCTGGTTTCTTCCCATCTTAGTGGCTTTATCTACCAGTGGTCATTGTAGTTGGTGACTTACAGATGGGGTCTCTGAGTGGATGTCCTTTTTGTTGATGTTGAAGCTATTTCTTTCCGTTTCTTAGTTGTCCTTCTAACAGTCAGGCCCCTCTGCTGCAGGACTGCTGGAGATCCACTCCAGACCCTTTTTGCCTGGGGATCACCATTGGGGGTTGCAGAACAGTAAGGGTTGCTGCTGTTTTCTTATTCTGTTATCTTCATCTCAGAAGGGTACCTGCCAGATGTCAGCCTGAGCTCTCCTTTATGAGGTGTCTGTTTGAGTATACAGGGGTAAGGGAGTTGCTTGAGGAGACAGTCTGTCCCTTATAGGAGCTCAAGTGATGTACTGGGAGCCTCGTTGTTCCATGCAGAGCTGCTGGGCAGGTACTTTTAATTCTGCTGCAGTGGAACTCATAACCACTTCTTTTCCAAGGTGCTGTGTCCTAGGAAGGTCGGTTTTATTTATAAGTTCCTGTTATGCTGCTGCCTTTTTTCATAGATGCCCTGCCCTGCATGGAGTAGTCCAGTCAAAGTCTGCCAGCAGAGGCGTTGCTGAGCTGCTGCAGGCTATGCCCAGCTGCTGTGTGAACTGCCTTGGTAGTGGTGGTTGCCCTTCCCTCAATGAGCTGGACTGTCCTGGGTCCAGCTGTGCTTGCTGTGAAACTCAATCCAGAGCGTTTCATATTGCCTGTTTTGTGGGGGTGGTACCTGCCAAGCCAGATTGCCTGGCTCCCTGTCTCTGCCCCCTCTCCTTCAGTTGAATGGGCTGCTCTGTCTCCCATGCGTTTCAGGTGCCAGTTGAAATGGCTGCCCTGATTTGTGTAAGTTTCTGTGTATCAACTCAGCACCAGCTGAAACAGCTGTGCTGAAAACTCATGATGCTTTTCTGCCCAGGAATCTCCTGGTCTGTGGGCAGTGAAAATTTGTTTGGAAATGCAGTGGGCACTCACCCTTTGCATTGCTCTTGCTGTTACTGTCAAAAGTGTCTGAAATTGTCAAGATTAACTCTAAGAGCTTGAGTTACAGTAAGTATGTTCTTTAAAATATCTTTAGTATATATTTATCTTTAAAACACACTATGAGATTACTATATTGTTCTCCTTTCAGATAGCCTGTGCATTGTATTATGTCTGCATTTCATTTTTTATTATTTGGGTGAATTTCAACAGATTACATAACTGTTGGAGCTTCAGTTTCATTATCCGTAGATTGAGTATAACAGAATTAACTTGAAAATTGAATGAACTAATCCATGCAAGGAATCTGGAAAATGCCTATCATAAAAGTACTCAATAAGTTAGAGTTATTTTAATTACAAAGAAAAATGCTATGTACAATAACCATAGATCATAGCTAATAGAAATTATTTTTTTTCAATTTGGTAACTAGTGAAAGCTCATAAGATATCACTCTTAGATTTTATTTTAAGCAGTTATTGTCCTGTCACATTTTAGGTCAAAGGTTTCATTTGTATCCTTTGTAGGGACATGGATGAACCTGGAAACCATCATTCTCAGCAAACTGACACAAGAACAAAAAATCAAACACCGCATGTTCTCACTCATAGGCGGGTGTTGAACAATGAGAACACATGAACACAGGGAGGGGAGCACTATACGCTGGGGTATGTTGGGGGGAAATAGGGG
>PVKP010029299.1:0-29179 GCA_004027715.1 Plecturocebus donacophilus
CCGATGGGTTTTAACTTTTTATTCAGTTTGTCTGTTTGTTTTGATTGGGGCATTTAATCCGTTTAAGTTTAGGCTTAATATTGATATATGTGAGTTTAATACTGTTATTTAAGGCTAACTAGCTGTTTGCCCGTTAGTTGATGTAAATTCTTCATTGTTGTAATATTCTTTACTTTTTGGTAAGTTTTTAGGATAACTGTTGCTGGTTGTTCCTTTCTGTGTATAGTACTTCTTTCAGAAATTGTTGTAAAACAGGCCTGGTGGTGATGAAATCTGAGTTCTTGCTTGTTCGCAAAAAATTTTATTTTTCTCTCAGTTGTAAAACTTAGTTTGGCTGGTTATGTAATTCTGGGTTGAAAGTTTTTTTCTTTAAGGATGTTAAATATTAACCCCCACTCTCTTCTGGCTTGTAGAATTTCTACTGAGAGATCTGCTGTGAGTCTTGATAGGCTTCCCTTTATGGATAACCTGGCCCCTCTCTCTGGCTGCCCTTAATATTTTCTCCCTTATTTCAATCCTAGTAAATCTGACAATTATGTGTCTTGGGGTTGGTCTTCTTGAGGAATATCTTTGTGAGGTTCTCTGTATTGCCTGGAGTTGAGTATTGTCCTGGCTTGCTAGTTTAGGAAAATTTTCCTGGATAATATCCTGAAAAATATTTTCCAGCTTGGATTCATTCTCGTCATCACTTTCAGGTATACCTATTAAGCATAAATTAGGTCTTTTCACATGGTCCCATATTTCCTGGAGATTTTGCTCATTTCTTTTTATCCTTTTTTCTCTGATCTTATCTTCTCGTTTCATTTCATTAAGTTGGTCTTCGACCTCTAATATCCTTTCTTCTGTTTGATCAATTCGACTGTTAAGACTTGTGCATACTTCACGGATTTCTCGTATTGTGTTTTTCAGCTCCATTAATTGGTTTATGTTCCTCTCTAAATTGTCCATTCTTGTTAGCATTTCGTCAAACCTTTTTTTAAAGTTATTAGTTTCTTTGCATTGGGTTAGAACATATTTTTTTGGCTCACAGAAGTTTCTTATTAGCCACCTTCTAAAGCCTGACTCTGTTACTTCTTCGAACTCGTTTTCCATCATACCTTGTTCCGTTACTAATGAGGAACTAGCGTCCTCTGTAGAAGGAGAGACATTCTGATTCTGAGTGTTCTCAGTTTTTTTACGGTGGCTTCTTGGCATCTTTATGGTTTTATCCACCTATCGTCTATGTAATTACCAACTTTCAAGTTAAGTCTCTGAGTGGACGTCCAGTTTGTTGATTCCCAGCTCCGGAATCTATGTAATTTTCACTGCAGCGACCCACAACGCTGGCTAAAACAGCAGTGTTGAAATTCGTGGTGCTTTTCTGCCTGGGGGTCTCCGGTCTGGCTTCTCAGTCCCTTTTTCAGTCAACTAAATGGACTGCTCTGCCTTATCAGAGCTCCGAATTTCATCCAAAAGGAGACCCAGTCCCATTTACTCCGCACCAAGAGCCGCTGGGCCAAGACACCGGCAAAACAGCTGCGCCAGCCGAAACGGTCGCATTGGCGACCTGTGGAGCTCCTCCGCTGGGAATGCTCTGGTCCGTGGGCAGCAAAAATTTGTTGGTAAGTGTGGCGTCCACTCAGTCTCTGCACTTTCACTGGGAGCTGCAATCCTGAGCTGCTAGTGATTGGCCATCTTGGATCTCTCCCCACACTTCTTTTTTCTTACATAGAACTATACATAAACTACACACAAAGAAAATTTTTTTTTTCTCAAATAGAAATGGTAATGTTCAATTCAAACATATATGCTATTCCACAGCTTTTCTTCTTTATTCAGTGTATTGTAGATCCTTCTATAACATGACACAGAGAAGCAGTTTGGTGAGTGGTTACCCACTTGGAACTGGATGACTCCTCTTTGTTTATATAGCATGACTTTGGGCAAACGCAGCAAACTGCGTTGCTGCTGTGAACCGGGGTTTTCTATTTTGAAAAATGGGAATAATAATTGTTCCCAGGATGTTTTCGAGGGTTAACGTTAACTTGTGAAGTTCTTAGAACAGTTGGTTCAAGATATTAGCTGAATAACTATAAACTGTAACGATTATGATATAGCTATTTCTCAGTTAAAAAATATATGTTATGGATTTATCACATTCATTAAGTCATTCTCAAATTGATGTGCAGAAAAACTTATTTTAGAACACCTTATTTTTTCCTTAGATGCTTTAAAAGTGATGGTTGGTTTTTATTTTAGTAAACGGTTAACAAGTCTTATTTTGCTCTTAGTTCCTTGAGTGAAGAACTTAATTGAAGCTTAAAAGCTTTTATAAAATAGGGAAGTAATTAACTGCTTTTCATTTCTAACCCTGGCTATGTCTGCTTTTCTCAGGTTCTATTTTTTGTAGTTTTTACAATATAGTCTTGTTTTCAAATAGTAGTTTTCATATCATCCATTGCTGAAAACTGCTTACTTTCATTTTATCTTTTTATAACCTGCTGCATAAATAATTTTGCCAAGGCCAGGTGTTGTGGCTCACGCCTGTAATCCCAGCACTTAGGGAGGCCAAGGCAGGTGGATCAAAAGAGGCCAGTTTAAGACTAGTCTGGGCATATGGTGAAACTCTGTCTCTACTAAAAATAGAAGAATCAGCCATGCGTGGTGGTGCATTCCTCTAGTCCCAGCTATTTAGGGGGACTAAATAGCTGAGGCGAGAGGCTTGCTTGAACCCAAAGGGTTGAGGTTGCAGTGAGCTGAGATTGTGCTACCACACTCCAGCCTGGGTAACAGAGTGAGACTCTGTCTAAAAAAAATTTTTTTTTGCCCATGCTACTGTGACCTTTAACTTTAGTGAAAGGAAGAACATTTTATTGTTCCTATTCTGTTGTTTCTTGGTTATTGCTTTCTTTGCAATTGGAAAATCAGTTTCATAATGATTTTGTTGTGTTGGTTATCCACAAATGTCTAGAGAATATTACATTTTCCTGAGAAAGACACATTATGACATACCCCCTTTTTTTTTTTTTGAGAAGGAGTGTTGCTGTGTCACCAGGCTGGAGTGCAGTGGTGCAATCTTGGCTCACTGCAATCTCCACCTCGCAGGTTCAAGCGATTCTCCTGCCTCAGCCTCCTGAGTAGCTGGGACTACAGATGTGCACCACCACGCCAGCTAATTTTTGTGTTTTTAGTAGAGACGGGGTTTCACCATGTTGACCAGGATGGTTTAGGTCTCTTGACCTCGTGATCCGCCTGCCTCAGCCTCCCAAAGTGCTGGGATTACAGGTGTGTTGCCACTGTGCCCAGTCTGACATACTGCTATTGAGGGAAGAGAGCCTCAGCCAAATCTGGAGGGTGTTTTTAAGAATATGGGAAATGTTTGCTAAGTTAAGACCCCTGACTTAGAGAATTAGGATGCTCAATAGTGAATTCATTTAGATCATGCATATAATATATGGTATTTGCCTTTTTTGAAAGCTTTGAGTTATCAGCATGACGCTTACTGTTTTATTTAGAGCCTGTCGTTTCTTAAGTTTTTTTTTCTCAGACAGGATATCACTCTGTCACCCAGGCTGGAGTGCAGTGGCGATATTGTAGCTTACTGCTGCCTCAAACTCCTGGCCTCAAGCAATTATCCTGCCTTAGCCTCCCAATGTTCTGGAATTACAGATGTGAGCCACCATGTCCAGCCCTCTTGTTAAGATTTTTGACTTGTCGTGATCCAGAAGTAAGTTGATTTCTTTATTTCTCAGTGGAGATATTCTTTTAGTTTCTTTTCTAGAGTAATAGTGTAAATAGGGTTTGGCCAATGTGTAGAGGAAGGTGTTTTTTTCTTTTGAAGTGAGTTTGTTTTGGGACCTGATAAAGTGCAACCAAGCATTTTGTACTTGACATCTTCTTAAAACTTGGACTATTTCATTGCCAGTTATCTAACTGGTCAAAGTTAGAAACTGAGCTGGGCACAGTGGCTCATGCCTGTAATCCCAGCATTTTGGGAGGCCAAGGCAAGAGTATTGCTTGAGCTCAGGAGTTTGAGACCAGCTTGGGCAACATATGAGACCTTGTCTCTACAATAAATTAAAATAAAAAAAAATTAGCCTGGCATGGTGGTGCATAACTGTAGTTCCAGCTACTCAGGAGGCTGAGGTATGAGGATTGCTTGAGCCCAGGAGGTCAAGGCTGCAGTGAGCTGTGATCGCACCACTGTACTGGTGCCTGGGTGACAGGGGGAGACATTGTCTGAAAAAACAAAGCAAAACAAAAGAAACTAATGGACAATGATAGTATTTAGCTTTTTTTTTTTTCTCTCCCATTAGGAAGTGAACTTTTTTAATCTTTAGTTTTTTGAAACCGTCTTGCTCTGTTGCCTAGGCTGGAGTACAGTGGTGCGATCTTGGGTCACTGCAACCTCTGCCTTCCAGGTTCCAGTGATTCTCCTACCTCAGCCACCTGAGTAGCTGGGATTACAGGCGTGTACCATCATGCCTAGCTATATTTTTAGTAGAGACTGGGTTTGGCCATGTTGGCCAGGCTGATCTTGAACTCCTGACCTGAAGTGATCTGCCTGCCTCAGCCTCCTGAAGTGCTGGGATTACAGGCGTGAGCTACTGTACCCCACTAGATGTCTTGATATTAAGAGCCATTTATATTTCCTTTGGTCTGTGCTGAACCTTCTTAGCCATGCTTTCTTGATTTGGGGAAGGAGGACTTAGGAATTCTCTCTTTTTTGGCTGGAGTGAACTTGTGTATTTTTTACTCTTAAATCTTGTACATTTTCCTCAGGTCACTCTTGAGGAACTTGGATCAGTGTGATTCCTGTACCTATGGAGTTAATTTTTATGACTTCTCTCTAGACATTGAAGAGCCAGAGCCCTGACTTTTAGCTCCAGGGAACTGATTCTATAAATATGGAGAGACAGGTAATTTAAATGGATTGCATTAATGCAATTAATGGTGTTTCCAGGATGTTTTGAAATTTTCTTCTCTGTGTTTCTTTTGAAAAAGCTTAGGGTTTGATGTTGTGGTCTGACTTTGATGAACCATGTTTCCATGGTCTATTTTTAGTGTAATTCAATACAAAAGGAGGAGAAACAGTTTTATTCCCTATCACTTAATTCAGAAAAGTTGTGGTTTTAATTTGTTGAGTTAATGAGTGTCATCAAACCTAAACATGCCCAAGGTAATTAGAATTCTGACAACATAGGTCTTTTCTTTGTTTGCTTTTAAAAAATATTACATTGAGATTTAGTTAGATTAAGCTAATAATTATTTTTAAAGTTTCAATCTGGGATTCACATTTAACTTTTTTTTTTTTTTTTTTTTGAGACAAGGTCTTCTGTTGGTCAGGCTGGAGTGCAGTGGCACCATTGTAGCTCACTGCAGCCTTGACCACCAGTCTCAAGTGATCCTCCCACTTCAGCCTCCTGAGTAGCTGGGACTACAAGTGTGCACCACCACGTTTGGTTGTTGTTATTATTGTTATTATTATTTGAAACGGAGTCTCGCTCTATTGCCAGTCTGGAGTGTAATCCTAGCACTTCGGAAGGCCAAGGTGGGCGGATCACCTGAGGTCAAGAGTTTGAAACCAGCCTGGCCAACATGGAGTAACCCCGTGTCTACTAAAAATACAAAATTAGCCAGGCATGGTGGTGCATGCCTGTAATCACATTAGGATCACTTTAGCCCAGGAGTTCAAAGCTGCAGTGAACTATGCTTGTGCCACTGCACTCTAGCCTGAGCAACAGAGTGAGACCTTGTCTCCAAAAAAAAAGAAAAGAAAAAGGAAAAATAAAACAATATCACGTGAACCATCCATGTAATTTTAGATTTTCTTTGTTATTGTTGAGACGGAGTTTCACTCTTGTTGCCCAGTCTGTAGTGCAATGGTGCAATCTTGGCTCACTGCAGCCTCTGCCTCCCAAGTTCAAGTGATTCTCCTGCCTCAGCCTTTCGAGTAGCTGGATTACAGGCATGCACCACCATGTCCGGCTAATTTTGTATTTTTAATAGAGACAGGGTTTCTCCCGTGTTGGCCAGGCTGTTCTCAAGCTCTTGACCTCAGGTGATCTGCCAGCCTCGGCCTTCCGAAGTTCTGGGATTACAGGTGTGAGCCACCATGCCGGGCCGTAATTTTAGATTTTCTAGTAGCTACATTAACAAGTAAAAAGAAACAGGAGAAATCAATTTTAATAATATTTATTTAATTATTAAAAATTCTCAGTGAGATACTATATTTTACATTCTTTGTACTAAGCCTTTGCACTTCAGTATATGTTTTACACTTTAACAGCACACCTCATCTTGTACCAGCCAGATTTCAAGTGTTCAGTAGCCCCAGCGTTCCTGGAGGCTACCTATTGAACAATGCAGTTCTGTAATATATTAAAGCGTAAATACTGTATTCTGTCTGCTTTTAGAAAGGGTCACAACTAGCAGAATTAAGGTGCAAGGGAAAGGATGAAGAGGCAGAGCTATATGACAGGCAATACCTATCAGTATTGTGATGGTTCCTACCATTTCCTTCTTGGGTTAGTTACTCTACTAACAGCTGTGGGTAACTTTGTCCAGGCATTTGGGCACTGTATTGTGATTTTATTATTTTTCAATTTTTTCCACTAACCCATGTAGTTAAGACAAGGAAGTATGTTCTTTTTTTTCTTTCTTTTTTTTTTTTTCCCCTTTTGGCAAGGGAGTATCTTCTTTGTGTTCTTTGTTTCTGTTTTCATAAGGGTCTGTCTATGCTGGGAATAAAGTAGATAATACACTTACTGTTAGAAGTCTTTCTACTTAGAACAGAGAGCTCTGGCATGATTGATTGTATGGCTGGGACCTGGGTGTGTTATATTACCCATATTAGTTAGGAATGAATTGATTCCCAGGCTTATTCTACAAATTGGGAGTCAGGGAAAATGTATACACTGTCAGCAGTAAGACCACATGTGAGGACTCTAGTTTTAGTGAATAATGACACATAGTCTCGTATTTTTGCATCTTTCTGTGTTAGCTTTTGCCAGTAATAATAACTAACATTTGATGAAAATATTGTATGTGGACTATTCATTTTTTACTCCATTTAATTTTCTTTCTGTTTTTTTTTGTTGTTGTTTTTTGAGACGGAGTTTTGTTCTTGTTGCCCAGCCTGGCGTGCAGTGGTGCAATCTCGGTTCACTGCAACCTCCACCTCCCAGGTTCAAGTGATTCTCCTGCCTCATCTTCCCAGGTACCTGGGATTACAGGCATGCGCCACCATACCTGGCTAATTTTGTATTTTTGATAGAGACAGGGTTTCAAGTGTGTTGGCCATGCTGGTCTCGAACTCCAGACCTCAGGTGATCCACCTGCTTCTGCCTCCCAAAGTGCTGGGATGATAAGTGTGAGCCACCACACCTGGCCTACCCTGTTTAATTTTCATAATCCTGCTGTGACTATTCAGGTGGTGTTGACCTCATTGTATTAGATGATGAAAATGGATTTTACTGTCTTCTGTTACAAAAGGCATTTGCATCTCATGAATGGAATTTGTGTGTAAATTTAGTGTATGTGATGGGATATATTTCTTCTCTTAGGATCTATAATAGTAACATGATGATGATGTTTTACGTGAAATTTATGTTTGTGTTTAGGCAGATGTAAAGTGGCATATCTGGTTTGAAAACCTAAAACAATTGTATTTTAAAATATTGTATATATGTTTGAGATTGGTAGCTGTAAGAGAATAAAACAAAAATAAAAAATATTGCATGGTACTCTATAAAAATATGCTATAATACAGGAAAGCAATTCATTCATCAGCTGGCTTCACAAACAAAATGTAAAGTTCCTTGCATGTGCCCTCCTTGATCACTTTCTCCTTTCTTTCACCAGAGGTAACTGGTATCCTGAATTTGGGATTCATTAGCTCATTGTATTTCTTTTACTTTTATTTTTATTATTACTATTTTTTTGAGATGGAGTCTCACTCTGTCGTCCAGGCTGGAGTGCAGTGTTGCAAAATCTTGGTTCACTGTGACTTCTGCCTCCTGGGCTCAAGCGATTCACCTGCCTCAGCCTCCCAAGTAGCTGGGATTACAGGTGTGTACCACCACGCCCAGCTAATTTTTGTTATTTTTGGTAGAGATGGGGGTTGCACCATGTTGGCTAGGCTGGTCTTGAATTCTTAACGTCATGTGATCCACCCGCCTCGTCCCTCCAGAGTGCTGGGATTACAGGCATGTGCCACCCTGCCTGTCCAGCCCAATGTATTTCTATATTTATTCATATGTATGTTTGAGTTTTCCAGGTGTCTGTTTTTGTTTCAGCTAAGAAATCAGAATTATTAAATCTTAACGGACATGTGGGTGTTTTTTTCAGCCCGAAAGGTATTTTCTGAACTTAGTTCCAACATTGAATTTCTGGAGAGTTATTAGGTCTCATTGTGACTGAGATACAGGAATGTGAAGTTTGAAAGAGTTAAATACCCAATATTTTTAGCTGTTAAGATTTTAATCTTATAAAGGGCAGGAATAATACTGTTTAAAATTATTTTGCACAGTGAAGTAAAATTCTAATATGAGATTTTATTAAGTAACTATGGTCTGTTTGCTGTATTTAGGTGTAAGCATAGAAGCAGCAAGTGACATTGAAATCCACGGTGGAAATCTCGGCAATAAGTACAGTTCAACAACTCAGAACATTGCTTGTGATGATGGTGACCTTTAAGCATCTGAATTCTCATGATACTTATTTATCTATAAATGAGAATAACAATGCTTACGTTATTAGGATAATGGGGAGGGCTAGAGTATATAAAGTGCCTTGAATCATCCTGGGTGCTCTCTTAGCATATCAGATATTTTTCAAACCTTAGTATTTGTGGCCTTTGAATTTAAACAGTTGCCTGAAAGCCTGGTCTGTTATTAGCTTCAATTGTTGGAGATAGTGTCAATGAGTGGAATTTATCAGTTAGAAGCTACTCCTTCTATATTTTCAATACTCTGAAAGGTAGAACTATGTTTCCTTGATTGTTGCATCTGCACCCTCCTATAGGGAGTCAGTGGTACTCCAAACCAATAGCATAGACAGCAGTCATTAAGAAAGAAGACTTCTGAAGGCTTTGTGCTTGACCTCAGCACTGTCTGTAAAGTGTAGTATTATTTAATTAAATCAGGTACATTGTCATTTTTGTTTAATAGGATATTTTTCCAATTGAAACAAAAGTAAATGTTCATAATGAAAAATTTGAGGCTGGGCACGATGGCTAACACTTATAATTCCAGCACTTGGGGGGCCTAGGTGGGTGGATCGCTTGAGTCCAGGAGTTTATGACCAGCCTGATCAACATGGTGAAACCCCATCTCTACCAAAAACACAAAAATTAGCTAGGCATGATGGTGTGTACCTGTAATTCCAGCTACTCTGGAGGTTGAGGCAGGAGAATCTCTTGAACCTGGGATGCGGAGGTTGCAGTGAGCCGAGATCACTCTACTGTACTCCAGCCTGGGTGACAGGATGATATTCTGTTAAAAAAAAAAAATGGAAGTTTTAAAAGCTATGAAAGCTGGGTGTGGTAGCTCATCCTGTACTTCTAGCATTTTGGGAGGCTGAGATGGGAGGATTGCTTGATCCTAGGAGTCTGACACCAGCCTATGCAACATGGTGAGACCCCATCTGTACAAAAAATAAAATATAAGCTGAGTGTGGTGGATTATGCCTGTGGTCCTAGCTATAATACTTGGGAGGCTGAGACGGGAGGATCGGTTGAGCCCAAGAAATCCAGGGTTCAGTGAGCACCACTATACCCTAGCCTGGGTGACAGAGCATGACTGTTTGAAAAACAGATAAAAGCTATGAAGAGACCCTGATTTCACTATTCAGAAAGAACCTCTGATAAACTTTCATTTGGATGTTAAGGAAAATGTTTGAATCTTTCAGTTTTAAAATCTCATTTCAAGGGCAGTATCACTTTGACTATGTTTATTGAGTTTTGAGTAAAAATACTAACAATAGTTTTACTTTGGTATGGAGAATATTATACTAATAATATTGATCTTTATGTTGCCTTCATTTTTGAAAAATACTTTTCCTCATATAAAAGTCTGTGTTGACAAGTTTTTTTCTTTCTTTTTTTGATTCTGAAAAAATTTTTTTTGAGACTGGGTCACACCATTTCTCAGGCTGGCATGCAGTAATACAATCACAGCTTACTGCAGCCTTGACCTCCCCAGGCTCAGGTGATCCAACTCAGCCTCCCAAGTAGCTTGGACTATAGGTACACATGACCACGCCTGGCAAAGTTTTCAATTTCTTACAGAGATGGGTTTTGCCATATTGTCCAGGCTAGTCTCAAATTCCTCGGCTCAAGCTATCCTCCCGCCTCAGCTGCCAAAAGTGCAGGAGTTATAGGCACGAGCCACCATGCCTGGCCACACTCTTTTAAAGTAGTATAAAAATAATTGTTTTCTGGCTTATATTACTTCTCACAAGACTTGTATTACTTGTATTTTTTTCTTCTTGGTGTCTTCAAGCTGTTTGACTTTGATATTTCCAGGCTTGTGTGTTTCTTCGTTTGTTTTATATTTACCCTGATTAGGATTTCTCTAAACTTCCTGCATCTGTGGTTTGGAATTCTTAATTTTTTTTCTGAAAAATTCTAGGTCATTATCTCAAGTATTTCTTTTGTTTTAGTCTCTTTTTTTCTTCTCAGAATCCAGTTATATGTATATTATACCATTTGCTACTTTCCCACATTAGTGGAACCTCTTTTTCTTGATTTTTTTTTGTTTTTGTTTTTTCCTTCCCGTGTTTTAGTTTGAGTAATTTCTGTTGATATATTTTCATGTATCTTCAAGTCCATTGAGTCTTTTTTTTTTTTTTTTTTTTTTTTTTTTTTTTTTTTTTTTTTTTTTTTTTTTTTTTTTTTTTTTTTTTTTTTTTTTTTTTTTTTTTTTGAGACAGAGTCTCACTCTGTTGCCCAGGCTGGAGTGCAGTAGCGTGATCTTGGCTTACTGCAACCTCTGCCTCCTGGGTTCAAGTGATTTTTGTACCTCAGCTTCCTGAGTAGCTGGGATTACAGGCGCATGCCACCATGCCTGGCTAATTTTTGTATTATTATTAGAGACGGGGTTACATCATGTTGACCAGGCGGGTCTTGAACTCCTGACCTCAGGTGATCCACCCATCTCGGCTGGAGTTACAAGCATGAACCACCATGCCTGGCCGACACTGTGTTTTTTGTTTCTAGCATTTGCATTTAGCTTTTGAAATTATTCCATCTAAAAATAATTTTTCTTCCTGAAATTATTCATCTGTTCATGTATGTTGTCTCCTTTTTCACTGTGTCCTTTAACATACTAATCATAATTACAGAAAAATCCCTATCTTCATTTTTCTAGCATCTGTGTTATCCCTGAATCTAGTTGTATTAATTGCTCTTTTCTCTTCACTATAAGTGGTTTTTTCTATATTTCTGTCTTCTAAGTTTTGATTAAGCGTTAAGCATTGTATATAAGAACAGTAGAGACTGAGATAAGTAACATTTATGTTTGGAAATGGGTATGCCTCTTCTTCTTGCAGGCCTTTAAGCATCAAGTATTGGGTACTTAGTTGAGCTAGTTAGCTCACGCTTTAGTAATCCCAGCATTTTGGGAGGCCGAGGTGGGTAGATCACTTTAGGTCAGGAGTTCGAGACCACCCAGGCCAACATGGTGAAACCCCGTCTCTACCTCAAATAATACAGAAAGTTAGCTGTTTGTGGTGGCATGCACCTGTAGTCCCAGCCACTTGGGCGACTGAGGCAGGAGAATTGCTTGAACCCTGGAGGCAGATGTTGCAGTGAGCCAAGATTGCACCACTGTACTCCAGCCTGGGTAACAGAGCGAGATTTCATCTCAAAAAAAAAAGAGGTGTGGTCTCCCTGTGTTGCCCAGGTTGATCTTCAACTCCTGGGCTCATGTGATCTTTCCACCTTGTCCTCCTAAAGTGCTGGGATCACAGCTACTGCACTTGGCTCTAGCTTGAGTTTTTATTGTTATTGTCATTACCTTTGGTGTACCACAGGCTTTAGAGTCTTAAAGTGGTAACTAATTTACCCACAGTGGTAGAATATCATTGCTTGGTACTAGGTGCTAGGATTGTGCTACAGACAGTTATCTGGATCCACCCTCAGTCTTATGTAGACCTCATGTACCTGGGCCTCAGATGTGGCTTTGTCAGTGTTACCTCCTCTCTTCCATGTGACAGCCAGTGTTTGTCTTATGTTTGTGGTGATTCTTGGGTTGCAATTTCTCACCCCTTGCCCAGTGGTAGCGGACTTCCGTTTGATGTATCGGTATGGGATCCTAGGTCCAAGATAGTTTCCATACTCTTCCTCACTAGGTTTAGGGTGGGAGGTTGTTATTTCTTCATCCTGGCAAGAGTAGTTGCTGGAAATGTCCTGGGGGAGAAAAGGGTTTGCTGCCTTCTCTACAGTGACCTCTGCTGCATAGCAGGAAAGGACCCTTGGAATCTATTTGGGCTTTGTGCCTGTTCCTAGCTGTGGAGGATCTACCTCTTGCACTCCTGTTCCCTCAAATGGGACTCTGTCCAGTTTCTGTCATGAGGCCACTCTTTCTCATGAGCAACTGTGAGAGATGTGTAAAGATCTTGCTCATGTGGAGATTTGTAGTGAAGATCTTGCAAGTGAATATAATACTTACCAAGAGCATTGTGTCTGGGCACTCAGTTCGGAAACTGATATGCCAGCCACTTTCTAATTTGTAGGAATTTATTAAACTTTTAGCAGATTTTTTGTTTGTTTGTTTTTGAGATGGAGTCTCACATTGTTGCCCGAGCTGGAGTGTAGTGGTGCGATCTCGGCTTACTGCAACCTCTGCCTCCCAGGTTTAAGCAATTCTCCTGTCTCAACCTCCTGAGTAGCTGGGATTGCAGGCACCTACCACCACACCTGGCTAATTTTTTGTAGTTTTAGTAGAGACGGGGTTTCACTATGTTGGCCAGGCTGGTCTTTGAATGCCTGACCTCATGATCCACCTGCCTTGGCCTCCCAAAGTGCTGGGATTACAGGTGTGACCCACTGCACTCAGCCAGATTTTTTTTTTAATTACAACCAGCCATCTCTTTCTCTCGTGGTCTGCCATGTTTGTCTGTTCTTTATTGGAGGACCTTGTCCTTTGGAATTCAATTCATTTTGTTTCCCTGCAGGTTCAGCTTTCTAATGGGCTAAAGAAAAGTTATGTTTTATATTATTTGGCCTTTTCTCCTTTTAGAGTGAGTGTGTTATTCTTTGCAGCTTTCTTTTTCCTAAGCAGAAACAGAAATCTAATAGTAATCTTTTGATTTAATCTGTGTTAAATTTCATTCTAAGAAATATTCAAAATTGTAATCATTTCACAAAGGATTACAAAAATGATTGAAATACTAGGTGAAAAAATTAGATTTAGGAAATCAAGGCAATGAGAAAATATTCCTAAGAATAGAGATTAAAAAATAACTCAAGAGCTAGGTAGAGCCATGAGTGTTATACAGAAATGAAGACAGAAGAACCTGGATAATTGCTGGATGTAGGTTGGAGTTATGAATCTGAGCTTCATAATGACCAAAGCAGAGTTACATAATTGACAGTGTTGGAACTTTGTGTGTGTGTGTGTGTGTGAGAGAGAGAGAGAGTGAGAGTTTCACTCTTGTCACTCAGGCTGGAGTGCATGGCATGGTCTTGGCTCACTGCAACCTCCACCTGCCGGGTTCCAGCGATTCTCCTGCTTCAGGCTTCCATGTAGCTGGGATTACAGGCACCTGCCATCACGCCTGGCTAATTTTTTTTTTTTTATTTGAGACAGAGTCTTGCTCTGTTGCCAGGCGCCAGGCTGGAGTGCAGTGGCGCGATCTTGGCTCACTGCAACCTCCGCCTCCCGGGTTCAAGCAATTCTCCTGCCTCGGCCTCTCAAGTAGCTGGGACTACAGACGCATGCCACCACACCCAGCTAATTTTTGTATTTTAGTAGAGACTGGGTTTTACTATGTTGGCCAGGATGGTCTTGATCTCTTGACCTCGTGATCCACCTGCCTCGGCCTCCCAAAGTTCTGGGATTATAGGCGTGAGCCACCATACACAGCCAAAACTATTAATATGAATTTATTTCCATGAGTGCATTTTAAGTAGGGAGAAATATTTTTTTGCTTTACTGGCAGATCTAGTGGAGTGAATTATGCAATTTAAAAGACATTTGTCTTTAACGTAGATACTTTTTTTCTTGTGTTACTTTTTAAAGTGTGTTGTTTGTACTCTTCTCACATTTTGTGCTGGAGGAGCTGAGATAATTTCTTGAATATTAGTGCCTGGTAGTACAGTGTAAGATGATAGTTACAAGATAGTTGTTGTTTGAATCCCAGAGTCCTCAAAACAATCTATTAGTTTATTATTGCTAGGAAGCCAGGATGGCCTTATGCACAGGTGGGGTTAAGGAATGCATTCATTTGTTCCTTCATTTAACAAACATTAATTGCATGCCTGCTGTGTATAAAGTATTGTATTAAGAGCTGAGGATAGGCTGGGCGTGGTGGCTCACATCTGTAATCCCACCACTTTGGGAGGCCGAGGCGGGCGTATCACGAGGTCAGGAGTTCGAGACCAGCCTGACCAACATGGTGAAACCCTGTCTCTAGTAAAAATGGAAAAAAAGTTAGCTGGGTGTGGTGGCATGTGCCTGTAATCCGAGCAACTCAGGAGGCTGAGGCAGGAGAATTGGTTAAACCTGGGAGGCAGAGTTTGCAGTGAGCTGAGGTCCTGCCGTTGCACTCCAGCCTGGGCAACAGAATGAGACACAGTCTCAAAACAAACAAAAAAAGCTAAGGATATAGCGGTGAATGGAACAAGGCTTTTTTTCCCACAAAATTTATATTGTATTGAGATAAAAAGTAGTACCCAGACATAATTGTCAGATGGTGGTAAGTGCTGTATAGAAAAATAATGCAGGCCTGATATGGTGACTCACGCCTGTAATCCCAATACTTTGGGAGGCTGAGGTAGATAGATTGCAATTATACAATTTTGAGTCCTGAAGAAAAAGAAAGTTAAAAATATTTAAAGGAGACCAGGCATGGTAGATCATACCTGTACTCCCAGCACTTTGGGAGTTCAAGGCGGGAGGATTAGTTCAGCCCAGGACTTCAAGACCAGCTTGGGCAACATAGTGAGACCCCCTATCTACAGAAAATATAAAATTAGCCGGTTATGGTGAGCATGCCTGTAGTCCCAGCTACTGGGTGGGGGAGGGTGCTGGGGTAGAAGGATTGCTTAAGCTCGAGAGGTCGAAGCTGTGGCAAGCCATCATTTTGCCACTGCACTCTGGCCTGGCAGCAAAGCGAGACCTTGTCTCAACAACAACAAAAACACCAACAGTAAAAATTATAGGAATAGCCAGGGCGGGATGGCTCATGTCTGTAATCCCAGCACTTTGGGAAGTGGGCGGATTACCTGAGGTCGGGAGTTTGAAACCAACCTGACCAACATGGAAAAACCCTGTCTCTACTAAAAACACAAAATTAGCCAGGCATGGTGATGCTTTCCTGTAATCCTAGCTACTTGGGAGGCTGAGGCAGGAGAATCGCTTGAACCTGGGAGGCAGGTTGTGGTGAGCCAAGATCCCACCATTGCACTCCAGCCTGGGCAACAAGAGTGAAACTTTGTCTCAAAAAAGAAAAATTATAGAAATAAAAAATAGAAAAGTATGGTATAATAACTCTATGCAACGTTTACGTTGTATAAGTAATCTAGAGATGATTTGAAGTATACAGGAGGATATGCATAGGTTATATGCAAACACTAGACCATTTACATCAGGAATTGAGCATCTGTGGACTTTAGTATCCACAGGAGCCCTGGAACCAATTCTCTTTTGATTCAGAGGGACAAATGTACTTCATCAATTGACCTAGATCCATCTCTGTTAATGTGTTCTTTGAAACTTAATGTCTTTATTTTCCTTATCTTTTTTTTTTTTTTGGTTTGTTTTAAAAAAAGGGTCTGATTCTGTGGTAGCCCAGGTTAGAGGAATGGGGTGGCATGGTCATAGCTTCTGTAATCTGAAACTCCTGGGCTCAAGGAATCCTCCCATGTCAGTCTCAGGAGTAGCTGTGACTACAGGCAGGTGCTACCCTGCCCAGCTATTTATTTTTTGTAGAGATGTGGGCTTGCTATGTTGCCCATGCTGGTCTTAACTATTGACTCCAAGCAATCTACCTTGGCTTCCCAAAGTACTGGAAATGTTTTCCTCAACTTGACATGTTTATTTAAGTCTCTTAAGAATCAATACTTTATATAATTGCAGTGTAGTATTGTGGTTAAGAGTATGGACTCTGGCGTCAGAATACGTAGGTTCAAATCTTAGTCTTGGATAATTTTTTTTGCCTTTTCTGTGCCAGTTTGTTTTTGCTTTAATATTAATTTTTATATGCATTCTTGAGACAGGGTCTCACTCTGTCACCCAGGCTGGAGTGTAGTGATACAGTTACAGCTCACTGCAGCCTCGACCTCCTGAGCTCAAACGATCCTCCTGCCTTAGCCACCTCAGTAGCTGGGACTACAGGTATGTGCCACAACCATGCTTGGCTAATTTTTGTATAGACGGGGTTTCACCATGTTGCCCAGGCTGGTCTTGAACTCCTAGACTCAAGTAATCCTCCCTCCTTGGCCTCTCAAAGTGCTGGGATTATAGGTATGAGGCACTGTGCCTGTTCTGTGCCTGTTTTTCCATTCTGAAATAGGGAAATAATAGAACATTCCTCCAAAGTTTGTTGCAAATGAATTAATGTGCATAGAACAGGGTCTGTCATACTTAGTGCCTAATAATATATATATAATAATAATATATATCTATATTTTCTGATATGGAGTCTCACTCTGTTGCCCAGGCTGGAGTGCAGTGGCACCGTCTCGGCTCACTGCAACCTCCGCCTCCCAGGCTTAAGTGAGTCTCCTGCTTCAGCTTCCCGAGTAGCTGGGATTACAGGCATCTGCCACCACTCCTGGCTACTTTCTGTATTTTTATTGTAGACAGGTTTTCACCACGTTGGCCAGGCTGGTCTCGAACTCCTGACCTCAGGTGATCTTCCTGCCTCGGCCTCCCAAAGTGCTGGGATTACAGGTGTGTGCTACCATGCCCTGCCTACACCTTGAATTTGAGTGAGAGATATGCAGTGTTTAAGATACTTGAAGAAGAAAGTATCATGTATTTCCAACTCCTAAATTGATTCCTGGAGATAGACCATCCAAAGGCTATGTGTACCATAGCAATTTTGTCTCATAGAAATGCCTTCTATTTAAAGCTTGCTCTTTGTCATCACTGGAATTATGCCGTTGAATAAGATTTCTGTATTTTTTATGGGACCTATGTGACAGAAGTTTACTTGATCATAGTCTAGAAAAGAATTCTGCAGATAAGTTTGTTTTCTGTGGTTTAAAAAGTTGTCCAGTGCAATTTGTCTTTTCCTGCCCCCTCTTCCTTTTTTATTTTAACCGTAATGCTAGTAAATTTTAAGATAAATTTTTGGCCCAAATGCTCTGATCTGTTAATACTTTTTTTTTAAACCGTCTCACTCTGTTACCCACGCTGGAATGCAGTGGTTTGATGTTGGCTCACTGTAATCTTCGCCTCCTAGTTTCAAGCAATTCTTGTGCGTTAGCCTTCTGAGTAGCTTGGGCTACAGGTACATGTCACCACAGTCAGCTAATTTTTTGTATTTTTAGTAGAGACAGGGTTTCCCCATGTTGGCCAGGCTGGTCTTGAACTCCTGGCCTCAAGTGATCTGCCCATCTTGGCCTCTCAAAGTACTTGGATTACATAGACGTGAACCACCACACCTGCCCTCTGATCTACTTTAGTTTGAAGTATTGAAGGCATCACTTCTGTTTTTTGATGAACTCTTTTTCCCACAGTGTTATGTCTTGTATTATTTAAGCCTACCACTGTCTGAGTCATTGTGCACTAGGGAAGATTAAGAAAATTGGAGATCCTTTTGAGACTAGATAGATGTCTTACAACTTTTAAATATTTTGATAATTTACCATTAAGAGAGAATGACAATGATAATGAAGACACAAGAGGAAAAGCCTGGCCGTCAAGCTGTGTAGCTGTTTTCCAGAGGCTTTTACTTTTAATTGGGATCGGATTATATTACCCTTGCATTCATGTTCCAACCATGTGATTTTGCCTGAGTACATGATTTTAACATGTCTCTAGCTTCTTTAGACATCATGATTCCTGTCTTGCTTGAATCTGAATCTGTATAGCTTAAAACAGCATTATTACTAGTAGAAGTGCAATTATACATCATCCACATGTGTAATACAAACTGGCAAACTAAGACCCCATCTGATATGTTAAATGCATTGAAAAGGAGTTTTTCACACATTTGAATTGCCTTATTTTCTTACATGAAAGTGCTCAATATTACTGGTTTGGGCTATAATAATTGAATTGTAGTTGAACTTGAATTCACCCAAACTGAAAAATCTTGTTTGACCTGTTCTGTATTGGTGTGCTAACTGCTGAAGCTATTAAAACGTTAGGTGTGTGAAACCATATGGAGATGCTTTATTTAAAGGAGATAAGGAGATGTTTATTTAAAAGGCATCAAGTTTAAATTTGCAACTACTTTTCCAATGTATGTGCAAAAAAAGTGATTCTCCTTTTCTCTTACCTTGTAATTTATAAAAATCAACAGAAAAATAAATTACATGGTTTGAATTAGTCATTTAGCTTTTTGGTGTTCCAATATATGGGAGGATAGAAATTATTTGACTTCTTGCTTCTGTTCACATGATTTTGCTCTTAGTAATTACAATTTATTCTTTGATATAAAGGAGTTTTCATATTTTGAAAAATGCCCATCTGAGGATAAGCAGGGTATGAAGGTAATGTAGTTGAAATACTGTATTGAGAGCTCATCTGAACTCTTTCGTATTCAAATGTGTCATTGTTTAAGCAGAGTTCTCTGTAGTCTTAACATTTATTGTTTGTATGTACATGAATTCATTCCAGTGGGAGAATTAGAGGATGGTGTCTATAGACTTTGTTGGGACTGGAACTCAGATGACCTGGGTTCAGTCTGTGCTGTGACTCTTACCAGGTGTGTGAACCTGGGACAACCACCTAACTTTTGTTGCTTAGCTTCCTAATAGGTTTTATTAAGCCCATTACCTTGTAAGGTAACCTACGTTACAAGTTGTTTTGAGTCTTCAAGGTTGGAAGGCATTAAAATGTGTATAATGGCCAATGTACACATGTATATTGTAGGTAAGATCCACTGTAAAAGAACCTGAAGGAGGTTTCCCTCCCATTTTTGTAGATTGTTTCTTTTCTTTTCTTTTCTTTTTTTTTTGAGAGGAATCGCCCTGTCGCCCAGGTTGGACTGCAATGGCATGATCTCGGCTCACTGCAACCTCCACCTCCCACGTTCAAGCGAGTCTCCTGCCTCAGCCTCCCAAGTAGCTGGGATTATAGGCGCGATCCACCATGCTGGGCTAATTTTTTTTGTATCGTTATTAGAGACAGAGTTTCACCATGTTGGCCAGGTTGGTCTTGAACTCCTGACCTCGTTATCCTCCCACCTTGGCCTCCCAAAGTGCTGGGATTACTCACCCGGCCAGGATGAGTTGTTTCACACAGGCAAATGGAGATGTGAAAGTGTGTTCAGGTGATCTTTTTTTTTTCAGACGTAGTTTTGCTCTCGTTGCCCAAGCTGGAGTGCAGTGGCACAATTTTGACTCACTGCAACCTCCACCTCCCAGGTTCAGGCGATTCTCCTGCCTCAGCCTCCTGAGTAGCTGGGATTACAGGCATGCGCCACCATACCTGGCTAATTTTTTGTACTGTTAGTAGGGATGAAGTTTCACTATGTAGGCCAGGCAGGTCTCAAACTCCTGACCTCATGTGATCCTGCCCACCTCTGCCTCTGAAAGTGTTCAAATTACAGGCATAAGCCACTGTGCTCGGCCTTTTTTTTTTGAGACTTGCTCTGTTGCTCAGGCTGGTGTGCAGTGGTATAGTCTTAGTTCACAGCAGCCTCCACCTCCCAGGTTCAGGCTGTTCTCCTGCATCAGCCTCCCAAGTAGCTGGGACTATAGGCATGTGCCACCACACCTGGCTAATTTTTGTATTTTTAGTAGAGATGGGGTTTCACCATGTTGGCCAGGCTGGTCTTGAACTCATGGGCTCATGTAATCCACCCTCCTTAGCCTCCCAAAGTGCTGGGATTACAGGCATGAGCCACCGTGCCCGGTCAGGTGGTATTTTTGATAATTTAGGTCATATATTAGGTCCAATACTAAGTTTTCAGTTTTAGTTTATGTGCTGCTGAGGCGAGCACAGGTCCAGTACTCAGTTTTCATATTTCTTACAGTTTATATCATTTCATTCATAAATCGAGGAAATGAAATATGAATGTATTTATTTTAAACATTCTAGGGCCAGGTGCAGTGGCTCACACCTGTAATCCCAGCACTTTGGGAGGCCGAGGTTGGCAAATCACAAGGTCAGGAGATCAAGACCATCCTGGTCATGGTGAAACTCCATCTCTACTAAAATACAAAAAAAAAAAAAAAATTAACTGGGTGTGGTGGTGCACGCCTGTATTCCCAGCCACTCAGGGGACTGAGGCAGGGGGATCGCTTGAACCTGGGAGATGGAGGTTGGAGTGAGCCAAAATTATGCCACTGCACTTCAGCCTGGTGACTGAGCAAGACTCCATCTCAAAAAAAAAAAAAAATTTTTTTTTTAAAAATTACATTGCAAACTCTGCTTTTTGTGTTTGAAATAATATAGGGATTATTTACATTTATTATAACATATGCAAGCCCCCCTTTAATAATAATTGTGCTACCATTTATTGAACGTCTACTAATGTCTACTAGGTGCCAGGCTTGTTAAGAATACCATTTTAGGCTGGGCATGGTGGCTCACACCTGTAATCCCATCACTTTGGGATTACAGGTGGGATTATAGGTGGGATGATTGCTCAGGAATTTGAGACCAACCTGGGCAACATGCAGAGACACTGTATTAAAATATTAAAAATTAGCGGGCATAGTGGCTCACTCCTGTAGTCCCACTTACTTGGAGACTGAGGTAGGAGGATTGCTTGAGCCCTGGAAGTTGAGGCTGTAGAGGGTCATGATCATGGCACTGCACTCCAGTCTGGGTGACAGCGAGACCTTGTCTCAAAAACAACCAAAAAACCATTTTACGCATTAGGAAACTAAACTTTTTGGTAGACCTGGAATTCTAGCTCAAGTATGACTTAAGTTTATGTTTTGTACTTCTTAGGAAGCTAGTAAAAAATAAAGTTCACACTTGTGCTCTTATACTGAGATGCATATTAAGTAATGTTAATTGAGATTCACATTCAGTGCCACAGTCTTAACCGTATCAATCAATTAGGATATGTGTATTTAAAACTGGTATCTTGGATCTGTTAGGACATATTTACTGAAGACTATATATTTGTATAATAGTATGTTAGATTTTTTTTTTTTTTTTTTAGTTGGAGACTCACTCAGTCTGTTGCCCAGGTTGGAGTGCAGTGGCATGATGTTGGCTCACTGCAGCCTCAGCCTCCTGGGTTCAAGCAATTCCCCTGCCTCCTGCTCGAGTAGCTGGGATTACAAGCATGCACCACCATGCCCAGCTAACTTTCGAATTTTTAGCAGAGGTGTTGTTTCACCATATTAGCCAGACTGGTCAGCCTCCCAAAGTGCTGGGATTGCAGGCATGAGCCACTGTGCCCCAACATCGATTTTTATTTGTTGATTTTTTTTTCCTCAGGATATGGAGTGCTATTGTTAGTTTATGATTTGACCTAATTTTGCATATAAAGGCATGATTACTCGATTGGAACAGACTTAATGATGTGTAATTGAGAGGAAATGGAGTAAAAGAAGATGGACTGGATTGAGAAATTGTTGTAAATTTATACATTGTGTAACTTGTCAAAAGTGACAGCATCATTTATCTAGTATGTATATTTTAATTTTCTCCATTGTATGAAAGTAAACGCTAAAAACTATCTTTGTAGATGGCATATTAGGCCACATTCTTAAGAATTTGGTATGTTTATTTTCTGTATTTTATAACTTTTACCAACAATCTTGATCATATATTTTCATAATTGTGAATGAGACCCATATTAGAAATTTTATTCTTATATCTATAGATCTGACATTTTAATAATTTTAGAACAATCACAGTGATTAATTTTAGAAACAATTTTTAAGAGTCGTTAAATTGATATATGTATATGTGTAGAAAATTTCTGGAAAGATGCAGAAGAAACTTAATAGTGGTTAATTTTGGAAGAACAAGATTCGATAATGGAAGATACTTCCTACTTTACATCCTTGTATCCTAGTGCTTTCTTTTATAGCCTCCATACTATATATATATATATATATATATATATATATATATATATATATATAATTATTTATTTATTTATTTATTTATTTTTTTGAGACAGAATTTCACTCTTGTTGCCCAGGCTGGAGTGCAATGGAGATTTCGGTTCACCACAACCTCCCTCCCGAGTAGCTGGGATTACAGGCACGTGCCACCACACTTGGCTCGTTTTCGTATTTTTAGTAGAAACGGGGTTTCTCCATGTTGGTCAGGCTGCTCTTGAACTCCCAACTTCAGGTGATCCACCTGCCTCGGCCTCCCAAAATGCTGGAATTACAGGTGTGAGCCACTGCGCCTGGCAGATTTTTTTCTTTAACAATAATTTAGTGATACTTAAAAAAAAGTTAAGAGTGAATAGCACAGTCCATCTGCAGATCTACAGGCTATGGTTATATCTATAGTTTCTTTGTCCTTTTTCAAATTACATAATATTTACTTTTTATTTGCCAAATAAAGTTAGCTTACATTCTTGTGTATCTTTATACTTTTATTATCACTGAAATACCATTGTCTTTCACTAGTCAGCATGACTTCCAGAAAATATAGTGGTCCTTTGTAACTACATTATTCATTTGCAGATCATGACCCAGGAAAATTAGATTACAGACTGTATATGAATTTGGCATTTTATTCTCTATAGTCATTTTATAAAGGAAATGTAGCTGTGTGACCTTCAATAGGTTATTTCTCGAGTCTTTTTTCCTTGTTATTTAGTCAGACATTCGTTTTATAAGATTATCTCCCAGCACTCTTTCAAATTTCTGATTCTATAATTTTTTAATACTCATTTCAACTCCAAAGATGGGATTCATTAGTTCTTGTTTTTTTGAGACGGAGTCTTGCTCTGTCGCCTAGGCTAGAGTGCAGTGGTGCGATCTTGGCTCACTGCAACTTCTGCCTCCTGGGTTCAGGCGACTCTCCTGCCTCAGCCTCCTGAGTAGCTGGGATTACAGGTGCCCTCCACTGTGCCTGGCTAATTTTTGTATTTTTAGTATAGATGAGGTTTCACCATCTTGGCCAGACTGGTCTGGAACTCCTGATCTCGTGATCCATCCGCCTTGGCCTCCTCAAGTGCTGAGATTACAGGTGTGAGCCACCGCGCCTGGCCCAGTTGTTGTTAAAGTAGTGTTATAAACAAAAATTTAAAAAACTAGATACCATTCAGAATAATCTTCAATTATTAAAATGTATTTTTTTGCAATCTAGTTTATCTTATAAGCAAATTCTAATATAGCTCTGCATAAAGTCAGCCATATACGTATTTTAAAATCTCAGTCATGGAGTTGGATTTTTTATAAAGAAATTTCCGGTAATGAGGATATATTAACTTTATATATGTATTTTTTAAAGAAAATCGGCATTTCTTCTCTCTCTCCTTTTTTTTTTTTTTAAGTAGAGTTTCATTTTCAGTATGTTGCCTAGGATGGAGTGCAGTGGCTATTCACAGGTAAGATCCTGGTGCACCTGTAGCTGGGACTATAGGCATGTGCCACTGTGCCCAGCTCTCAGTGTTTCTATTTCTTTCTTTGGGATGGAGTCTCACTCTGTCACCCAGGCTGGAGTGCGGGGTCATGATCTTGGCTCACTGTAACTGCTGCCTCCCAAGTGCAAGTGATTTTCCTTCCTTAGGCTCCCAAGTAGCTGGGATTACAGGCACCCGTCACTACAACCAGCTGATTTTTGTATTTTTAGTAGAGACGGGGTTTCACCATGTTGGCCAGACTGGTTTTGAACTCCTGACCTCAGTGATCTGCCTGCCTCTGCCTCTCAAAGTGGTGGAGTTACAGGTGTGTGCCACTAATTTTAATGCTAGAGAATGAGCCTTTTCTTTGTTTAGAACCTCGAAGGAAATGATGTCTTAGGCTACCTGTAGCTTCACAGTTATCACACAGTGGGTTATCAACCATATCTGATTAAACTGTGACAGTTTCTTTCATGAATTGCATTTTAGTTGGTTAAGTTATGGCAATGAGGAAAATAGGTAAGATCCACACCCTGAGGGTTTACTAGTATACTGAAATAGGGAGGTCTCTGGTTATAACCTGTATTACTTGTTTGTATGTGAAGTGCTTAATGAAACAATGAACTGTTAACTTCATAGAGAACTGCGTTTGGTTATGTAGACTTTGAAAAATACCTAAACAAAATAATGAAATTTCTTAATAACTTTTCTATTGTCTTCTCATAAAAGGAGTGGGATTATCATTGCTGGAATCCAAATTGCAAGCCGAAAGACTTTATGTCCTCTGTAGATTTCTTAGTGAAATAGTTTGCAAGGGCCAGTGTGAAATAAAAATACAATTCCTGGAATTTTGTTTAAGAGTAAAGTGAAATGTAGTATAAGTAGGGCACAGGCCAGAGTCCTTTTTTTGGCTGGTCTGTGTTGAACAAAGACCTAGTAGCTGCATGCTTGGAAAGCTTTCCTGTGTCCATGTGGTCTTCATCCTTATTGTAGCCAGGCAGCTGAGGAGATATCCCCTGAAGAGACAGAACTCCCCATCCTCCCACTTCTTCCGCTTTTATTTATTTATTTTTTATGATATACTGGGACACTGAAAGGCCTTCCATTGAGCAGAAAGACAAAGAGTGCTTTCATACTCAGGGTTTAGCCATACCCAGTGTACAGGGCTTTTGTTAGGGCTTGCAGTCATTCTTTCTCTCTTACCTCCTTCAGTCTCAATATTCATACTTTGTAACAGCAACTGTATCATTTTGAGAATTTTATCTCCTTAGTTAAAAATAAATAGTTGCAAAAGAAAAATCAGTTTCTTCTAATGAACAATGCACAGCAAAGCTTTTCTTATGTTTATTTGGATAAAGAAAGTACACTATTATAGCTAGCTGAGTGCCACACTGCTTGTCTTGTTGAAATTACTCTTGTTGAAATTACTCTCTGTCATTTAAAAAGTATAGTTAAAATAAGTATTATTTTGTGTGTGACTGTATCTCATCTAACTCACTGTTGGTGCCTGCTACTCATTCATGAAATATAAGAATCTTTTACCGGTATCATGTGGTTTTGAAATTACTTAATAATTTTTCTGTTTTATTAGATATGATGAAGGGGAGAATTTAGACAATTATGTGGATTTAGACAACTATGTGCCTTTGACCTCAGTTCATACTGATGTATCTCCTTAAGATAACCTTGTTAGTGTTGTCTTTGTCCTTTACCTTTCTTATATAGAAGTTAACCATTAAGATGAAATAAACAAGAGTTATTTTAAATAGATGTTACATCTGAATATGTAGGCTTTATCAGATAGAGCTGGATTATATTTTACAATTTTATTTCCAATTTGCAATACCCAATTTTCTCTGTCATTTTTTAATGCAAGTGATTAATCTTTTAATAAAAAATTTAATGCATATGGAAAATTATAAAGAGCAATATAACAGATACTTGTGTGCCTGCTACCCATCTTTGTTATATCTGCATTTTTTAAACGAGATTTTGAAGGATTTTGTCAACCCTGATGTCTTAATCTGTATCTTATTTATGATTATTTTATTTTCTCATTTGTCTCAGATTTCCCTCCTAGACAAGTCATTTGTTAAGAAAAACCTAGTGAGTACCCTTGATATTATATGGTTTCTGCTGGAAGGCATCAAATAGAACTTTCAAAATTATATTTAACTATCTCAATATTAAACAAGCTTATATACTAAATTTTTAGATACTAAAGCTTGGTTGTCATATATTCTAAGAAGGGAATGTAATGTATTACACATGGTGAGAATTTATTCAACTATGTTATAAATTGTGTACTGATTGAAGTCTGAGAGAAATTATCTGTTATTCTGCCATTAATTCAGCTATTGAAGTATTATACTTCATTTTGACCTTTATTATTAGACAGTTGCTCTTAGAGGTCTTAATAGTAGCAGTGGTTTATTATATGCCTACCATATACATGCCACTGGGTATCCTTTAAATTGTGTGGGCACAGTGGCTCACAAGAGAATCGCTTAAGGCCAGGAGTTCTAGACCAACCTGGGTAACATAGTGAGACTCCTGTCTCTACAAAATTTTTTTTTAAAATTAGCTTGGCATGGTGCTACCCACCTGTATTCCTAAATACTTAGGAGACTGAGGCGGGAGGATCACTTGAGCCCAGAAGTTCACGGGTGCAGTGAGCTTATGATCATGCCATTGAATCATAGCCTGGGCAACAGAGTGAGACCCTGTTTCTTCAAAAGAAAAAAAAAAATTAAATAAACCATCTCATTTAACTCTGTATCAGCTCTCTGAAGTAGTACATGCTTTTTTTTCCCTTTATTTTGCAGGTGAAGAAATCTTATACAGGCACATCTCATTTTATTTCACTTCAGTCTATTTCACTTCACAGATAACTTTTTTTTCCTAACAAATTGAAGGTTTGTGGCAACTGAATGAAGCAAATCTTTAGACACCATTTTTAACAGCATGTGCTCACTTCATGTCTCTTTATTCTTTTTAGTTATCTTTGATCTTACTATTGTAATTGTTTTGGAGTGCCATGCTCATGTAATATGGCAAACTTAATAAAAAATACTGTGTGCTGATTGTTCCACTGAAAGACCATTCCCCTGTATCTCCCCATGGGCCTTCCTCTTTCCTGACATATGACAATATTGAAAATTAGGCCAGTAACCCTGCAGTGGCCTCTAAGGGACATGTAGAAGGAAGGGTTACATGTCTCACTTTAAATTAGTAGCTAGAAATGATTAAGCTTTGCAAGGAAGGTGTTAGCCAAGTTGTGAATGCAAAGGAAAAGCTCTTGAAGGAAATTAAAAGTGCTGCTCCAGTGAACACATAAGATTATAGTAAGATACATTTTGCCCTTATTTGTATACATTTTCACCAGTTGTGAAAATGTAAACTGTAATTGTAAATAATTTTTTTTTTCATAGGGACAGTCTTACCATCTTGCCCAGGCTGGTCTAGAACTCCTGGCCTTAAGCGATGTTCTTTCCTTAGCCTCTCAAAGTGCTAGGATTATAAGCATAAGCAAAGTGAATTGCACAATTGATTTACTGCTGACACCTTAGCACAAATCAAGGTAGTGGTACCAAACCCTACTAATAATAATGATTGGGCTCTTCCGCAACATGCACTCTCAAAACAGACAAAACGCCAGTTTTACTTAATGTTTCTTTGATGAAACAGCAAAAACAATTTTTTTAAATTAAGTGTTGGTCTTTGAGTATACATCTTCTTAACATTCCGTGTGATAAAATGAGAAGTACACATAAAGCAGTTTTGTTGCATAATTGTCCAATAATGGTCTTAATGAAGAATACTTGTATCAGTAAGTGGCAAGCTCAAACAGCGGCTTTTTTCAGGCATCACCATTTTGAAATGATAAACTGCTTATTTATGCTTGAATATTTACAAGATACATTATCAAAAAATAGTTGATTGTGCTTGTCATTTCATGGAAAACTGTTGCCAACGGTAAAATTACAGCTTTCACGAGCCAGGTGTGGTGGCTTATGCCTGTAATCCCAGAACTTTGGGAGGCCGAGGTGGGCGGATCATGAGGTCAAGAGATTGAGACCATCCTGGCCAACATGGTGAAACCCTGTCTTTACTAAAAATACAAAAATTAGCTGGGCATGGTGGTGTGCACCTGTAGTCCTACCTACTCGGGACACTTAGGCAGGAGAATCGCTTAAACCCAGGAGGCGGAGGTTGCAGTGAATTGAGATCACACCACTGCACTCCAGCCTGGCGACAGAGCAAGACTTTGTCTCAAAAAAAAAAAAAAAAAAAAAATTACAGCTTTCAAGTGAAAATTAGAATTTTGGGCACTTGTAAACACCACCGTGAATCTGACAACTTTCCAATACTTAATAGACTTTTCTGATGAGATCAGTAGAGATATGAACAGATAAGATTTTTAAAAAAATTGAGACAGGGTCTCACTGTTTGACTGAAGTGCGGTGGTGAGATCATGGCTCACTGCGGCCTCGACCTCCTGGGCTCAGATAATCTTCCCACTTTAGCCTCCTGAGTAGCTGGGCATAAAGGTATGTGCCATCACATCCAGCTAATTTTTTATATTTTTTATAGAGACAGGGTTTTGCCATGTTGCCTAGGAGTTTGATAGTCTCAAAAATACCAGTATTTTTCAGGTGACCAATGCATGATATTACAAAATCATGGACAAATGAAAGATATATTTAAAATGTATGGATCAATTGATTTTAATGTAACAGCATATGAGAAATTCATTCATTTGGTTTTAAATTAGAAATTGCACCTACGTTTTAAAAACTAGCACTCATTGAATTTTGGTGTCATTAAAAATATATGCCCATTATTTAGGAAAGAGTATTAAAATACTCCTGCTTTTTCCTGGTGTGAGTCCAGGTTTTTTCCACAGACTTCAAAATAACATGTAACAGATTGAATGCAGAAGCACATGTCTGAATTTATTCTTCTGTCTGAATCCACTTGATAGAATTAAAAAAAAATTTGTCCAGGAGCAGTGGCTCGCACCTGTAATCGTGGCACTTTGGGAGGCTGAGGTGGGCAAATAATGAGATCAGGAGTTTGAGACCAGCCTGGCCAACCTGGTGAAACCCCATCTCTACTGAAAATACAAAAATTAGCTGGGTGTGGTGGTGAGTGCCTGTAATTCCAGGTAAGGAAGGCTGAGGCAGGAGAATGGCTTGAACTGAGAGGCGGAAGTTGGAGTGAGCCGAGATTGTGCCACTGCACTCCATCCAGTCTGGGTGACAGAGCAAGACTCCGTCTCAAAAAAAAAAAAAAATTCATTCAGGCTGTGAAA
>PVKP010029300.1:0-29174 GCA_004027715.1 Plecturocebus donacophilus
TTTCTTTCTCCTTTTCTCTCTTTAAAAAAAAAAAAAAAAAAAGAAAAATGTGTTTCCAACATACCGTAAGTAGTATACTTCAGGTGCCTAATGAATGAAGACAAGTGGGTCAAGGACGTAATTATAATATACAACATTTTTCTACAGTAAAAACCATTCTGCATTCCAAAACAAACCTTTGGGACACATTCCTCATTTGAAGTCAGTCTTGTAGCAGTTCAAATCATAAGTCTATAATTGTTACAACTTCATTAGTACTAATCCATCATGACTCAGACTATGGAGGATATATTAGTCTGTTGTTTGCAATGAGATTTGCGAGGGAATTTCTTTGTGTTGTTTTCATAAACTGCAATCAAAAATAAAGCTGGCATTTCTTTTTTGTTAATTTGGGCAAAGTGATCTATGTCATGATACTTTTTAGGATAAAGCTATTTGGAGTGAACCACGTATTATACCAGATCACTGGAGGGTTTTTAAGTTGTGGAGGGTTAGAAAAAAAATAATAGAAGACTGACCTGGCTTTTAAGAAATTAAAAACATTTTTTTCATTTTTGAAGAGATGGGGGTCTCACTGTGTTGCCCAGGTTGATCCAGAACTCCTGTCCTCAAGTGATCCTTCTGCCTCAGCCTCCCAAAGTTCTGGGATTACAAGCATGAGCCACCATATGCCTGGCCTCACCTGGCTTTATAGTTCTCAAAACACAAAATCATGTCAAATGTTTTTCAGTTGACTGGGGGATAGAGCTTGCTAATATAAAATCGAATAAACTTAAGTATTCATTGTTTAAATACCATTTACAAGTTCACTTTTAGTTTTATGAATGAAGATATTTCAAGCATAACAAAGTATGAACATTTTCTTTTGCTTTTTTATTAATGTGGATACATTCTTAAACTGGACTTATCAAGAACAAAAACAGTTGTGATATTTTTATGACTACATTTAAAAATCTTTATAGTGAAACTTTGGGATAAAGTTAAAGAGGCAATAAACCGAGACTCTAAGAGGAAAATTTTTGCCTGCTAACTTATCCAGATAGTTTGGACAATAGTGACTTTTCTTCATTTTAATAATTTTAGTAAATCTTTTATGTGCAAGCTTTATACCTACCTATGAGGTTTATTAACCTTCAATAATTTTCAATTCATTTGTTACTATCCTAATAAATTGCCTTTCCCTTTCAAATTTAGAGTGTTATATCTCTGGTTTTAAAAAAATTGACTGTATTTAGGTTAGATTATTATGTTCCTTTTTTCCCATATATAATTTTCCTTTCATTACGCTGAATTTGTTCTGACTTCCTGCTTTGTATAAAGAACATCTAATTTGTAAAAGTTAGATAATCAAAGAAACTAGTTGGATATACCTTATTATTGGGCTGAATTAGCCATGTTGATATCTTATTAAAAATTTTGATACACTTGAGATTGTTTTCAAATCTGGGATCATCATTCATATTTTCAGATGATAAAATTTCAAGTACCTACTATGAAGCCTGACATACACTGAGAACTCATTTTCTCTTCTCAGTGAAAAGAAATATCATAACTATAGGAACAACTCTAATGTTTAGTTTGAGACCAAGGCTAACAATGAAAATGAAACTCAACAATAATATCCTGTCTGTACAATAGCAGGGGAAAGGAAATAATAAAATAAAGCTATTTTCAATAAAGCTGGTGAATATCATAAACCATTTACATTTATCTCTGTTATTTTCTCTGAAATAGTAATTATTCTCTCTAGTTTTGAATCTTCTAATGATCTGCAAATGTTTAGTATATTTTGTTGTCTTTCTTATTATTGCATTTCTTAGGCAAAATATTCCATACCACTAAGATTTTGAAGAAACAGCAAAGATATTAAAGCATGATTAAAAAGATTGACTATTCTAATATTATGATAAAATATTGAAGGTAGACAAATTGTCATATAAGTAAAAATTTTCATCTATGGAAAACTAACAAACCAGAGCGTCTTCAATGAGTTTTATGGGTCTTGTATGTGTATTCCTATTTAAAATAGGCACATTGAGAATTATTAGGGGAAGAGGAATTTTACTGGCTCATAATTTATAGACTGTCTAGTCTAGATCAGACTCACCCAGTGATTTTGTGTATACTCTGTTCACTTGAAAATGAGATGGGCCTCTAGATCATCAGTAATCACAGACACAATTTTCTACCTAAAAAGGGAATGGAGCCTGTTCTGGCAGACTAGATTAGATATGTCTGTCACCTGTTTTGTGTCTGTGGCTCTTAGCAGAATCAATCAACTTTCTTGTGATTTATTTCTTCATTTTTGAGGTGAGCCAAGCAGAAACTATTTTTGAAAAAGGAACTTAACGACATAGCCTTATAATACTTTCCTGTCTATTCCTCAACTTATCCACCATCCAATAAATTAACATAAGATACATTTGCAGTTACTCATGAAAATATCTTAAAGCATATGGATAGATTTACTTTTCTTCTAATTCCTCACAGACTACTTTGCTTAGCTACTTCCCTACTTACTTAATGGAGACAAGATCTGAAGTCAGCTGTCTACTGATGATGTAAGATTCCTGGACAATTTTGTAACTAGAAAACAGTATCAAAAGGCGATTATTAATGGTTTTATTTCTTATGGACTATAGCTAATTTATAAACTATGAGTAAATAATAAAATAATTTGGTTGTCTGGTTAGCAAGAGAAATTCCAAACTATAAGATGCACTTAGTAAATATTTTACAGGGAAGCATAAAATTTATATCTAGAGAAGACATTATTTGGGCCTACACCCATTGTTATGGACTGAATGTTTGTCCAAAATTCATATGTTGATATCTTAACCCCCATGGTGATTATATTAGAAGATGGGGGGGGCATTTGGGAGGTAATTAGATTATGAGGATGGAACCCGCATGAGTGGGATTGGTGCCCTTATAAAAAGAAATATGAGATAAATTGTTTTTTTCTTGGCTATATGTGGATATGAGAAGATGGCCATTTGTAAACCAAGAAGAGTGCCCTAACCAGCCACCAGATCTGTTGCTTTAATCTTGGACTTTCTGCTTCCAGAAATGTGAGAAAGAAATATTAGTTGTGAAACCACCAATCTATGATATTTTGTTACAGCAGCTTTAAGAGACTAAGCCAGCAGCTTTAAGAGACTAAGCCAGCTACCTTTTATAGATGAGAAAAATGAGATCCATAAATGATTTGTGCAAGACTACTTAAAGAATAACTGTTTGAGTGGGAACAGAAATTCAGTTTCCTGATTGAAAACCTAGTGTTCTTTCTATTAGAGCATTTGTGATTTATTTATTTAGCATACATATCATGTCCTTGCATGTTTAAATGACTTTGCTTTAGAGGTGGGAGAAGATATAAGAGGGGCGAAGATATAAAATGAATAGGAAACACTCTCTCCTGGGGAGCTTACAACATAATAGAAAATATAAAATAGGTCCACAAATTACTGTTTGGCCTGTAATGATGTGCAAAGTACTAAAGAGAGATGAGCAAGATACAGAAGCTTGGAGCAGAGATAAGACTTCTGGCTCAAAGATCACAGGAAGGCCAACTAGAGAATGAGTTTAAGCTGAAGGATGGATAGAAATTCCATAGACAGTAGCAAAGGGAAGGCATTCTTATCCATAAAGTTTTATTAAAAACAAACAACAAAGGGAAAGTTGGAGAAGCTGGCAATAAAAAGATAAGAACAGGATAATTCTGTTTGTCCAAGACGGAGAAATTATGGCTAATTTCTTCAGAGTGCTGCTTTCAAGACGAAAGCAGTTGCATTCGCATTCTTTGGGCACTCTGCTTCTATAGCCAAAATGTCCTGGAAGAGACATTTTGATTGTAAGAACAGAGTAGCTTAGCACAAAGACCTACCACATGTACAGAATGATATAGCCACTCAATAAATAAATAAAATTTTTAAAAGGTGCTTCTACCAAAAGAAGGTGGTACAAGATAAAGTGCAAAGTTAAATGCAAAACTTCAAGTTCAAACAAATTAAATTAAATGTTCACCACAGTATTTTGTGGACTGTGATTGAAAAAAAAAAAAAAACAAAAATAAATAAGATGATTAGAACATTAAAGTAGCTTGCTTTGACTGAAGCACAGGATGACTAGATGACATCAAAATGAGGCCGGGCACAGTAACTCATGCCCGTGATCCCAGCAGTTTGGGAGGCAGAGGCAGCGGATCGCCTAAGGTCAGGAGTTCGAGACTAACCTGACCAACATAGTGAAACCCCGTCTCTACTAAAAATACAAAAAATTAGCCGGGCGTGGTAGTGGATGCCTGTAATCCCAGCTACTCAGGAGGCTGAGGCAGGAGAATCACTTGAACCTGGGAGACGGAGGTTACAATTAGCCGAGATTGCACAATTGCACTCCAGCCTGGGCAATAAGAGCAAGACTCTCAAAAAAAAAAAAAAAATATGACATCAAAATGAGCCAAACCCTGGTCATCATCCCCACCTTGCCCCTCTCTGCTTAACCCCTTACTATCCCAATTAGTGAACTGCTTTCTCCAGTTTAAGCTGATAAAAGTTTATAAGGTACAGTTTCATGCCAGAAGCAGTTGACTCAAGAGAAGGGGAAGGTTGCTGATGGTCATGTCTGAGTGAGGGATGACACTGCTTTGCTAGAAGGGACTATTAGCAACCAGACCCTTGGCCCAAATATTATAGACCCTAGTATGTTTCTCCCTCAAATTTTTAAAGAATGACTTTGGCTACACAGCTGGAGCTAACAAATTGCCTTAAGAAATATGCCAAGGAGATTCTGTCCATCTGATCCAAGCAGCATCTTCCTCCTTTGTTTCCTCAGTCTAGGCATTCAAGTCACAGAAAGGACAAAGCAGTCGATGTCTGCTGAGGGCATTCCTGAAAACGATGGAAATCTTAGAAATGCATGCACCAGTTTTGAATGTTGGCACTTGGCGTTTTCTCCTCAAATAGACCATAGGTGTTGCTCCTCATTGCTTCCCTCACTCCCCACCCAGTACCATACTTTTCGTGTGAGCTTCACTTTCCTCATTTGCAATAGGAAGAGTTTGAGCTGAGCTCTATTCTAAAAGGTTCTTCTTAAGTTATATTTTGATGTTAAGTTCAAAAGCTTGATTTCTCATGTCCTGTTGAGAAAGGACATGACTGCTTTGTACTAAGTCTGGTCTTCAGACTGTAGAGCATGAAAATTAGGTACATGTTTTTGGAATTGTAGGCTTCAAATCCTTTCCAGCTCTTTCATTTACTAAAAGTGTGATTTGAGAAGGCATTTAATACTTGTCTACAGTCTTATTTTTTAAAATAAAGAAAATGAAAACCTTTTCACATAACTAAATAGATCAATAGTTATTCATATATAATAGCAAGTAAGAGCCACTGAATTTTTTGAAGGAAAAGTACAAATGGCTAAAGCATGCAATGAGACATTAATGTTGACAGGGCTCTGCTCAACAAAATGATTGATGTGTGCGTCCTATGAGCTACCAGATCTAACAATAATTAACAGATGATAGAAACTCTACAAAAACTAAAAGTGAAATAAAAAATGTATAACTATGGTATATAAGATAGCAAATTACTTATTTATTTTGACAATAGATAATACTTATTATACACTATTTGGAACTCTATTTTTTAGCTTGCTTTAAAATGCTAACTGATAAACCTGAAATCAGATCATCTTGAGAATCAGACTCTACTTTTTCAGGACATCATTGCCCAATGTCTGTTGTTTAATTCCTCTCTAATTGAAATTTCTAATTAAGGATAAATATGCCTTTATGTCTATGTATGTGTATATATATACACACATATACATATACAAACACATATACATACATTATATATGCATATAACACATATATATACACATACTGTACATATGCATACATGTATTATATATCATAATACACATATACTGTGCATACACACACGTATGTACACATGCATATATGTATATATATGTGTATATATACATACACACAAAATATATGTGTATATATACATATGTGTATAACATTTATATATTTGTGTGTATATATATATATATGTGTGTTTTAAGATTATGTACAGTGGTTCAACTATATTAGTTTTAAAAGAATATTCAACCATAATAGTTACTTAAATGAGTGTTTACTTCTTTTCATATAACAAGAAATCTTAAGCTGTGTAGTTACTGACATTGTTTTTAGCTGCTTAGTAAAGCCATGTGGGATGCAGGCTGTTTCTAACCTCTACTCCAGTATCCTGAGCATGTTGGATTTTTCCTTGTGCTTGTCGCTTCACTTCTTGGTCAGAATATGACTGCTACATCTCAGGTATCATGTTCATTTCCCTCTGTGCTAGGTGTCAATGGCCAGAATATACTGGTAGAAGTTGCAAGGGCAGTTAGGAAAGTGGGGAATGATTGAATGACTTTTCAGACCGCTGTGATCTATGTCCTGAGGCCCAGCATGTTTCTGTTCAAAACTAAATCAGAGCTCTTTTAAAAGAAAAGAAAAACAGAAAGAATATTGGGTAGGCAACTAGCAGAGTTTGCTATAAGAATACTGGATTAATAGAATTGCCTGACTTGAAAGATGCTATGATAGATGGTAAAGGATGATAAAGCATTTGAGAAATAGAAGGCAAGAGAAATCCTTCCAAAACAAAGGGGATTGTATGTGGAATTTTGTTGTAATTTATGACAACTCATTTTAATTAGTGAAGGAAATTTTATATTGATTCTTAAAAGCTTTGACAGGTCCTTCTGTGGAAAAAAAGATACAGTCCTTGAAATGAATACATCGACTTTTTTGTTGTTTTCTTAGGTAGATAAACTTTCAAGAAATGTAATTCAGTATATTTGTACTAAAGAAAAAAAAGGTTAAACTGATAATATATTCTTAGGGATAAGAATCACACTGAACTACAAAATGTGAACTTATCCATGTTACATGAGGTGAGCAATTCTGGCTTACCTTAATGAAGAGACTGCATCTGTTGTTCTATAGTTGGCGTTTTCTTAGGCTGCCAGAAAGCATCTCATCACTTGGTATGTCCCACATATTAGATTGAAAGAAAAGGAGAAGGAAGAGGGGCTGCCGTTGCCAAAGGACCTGTAGCCTTAGAATCTCACAGAAATGACAGTTGTGAACAGTCACAGGCATGATACTTACCCAATAGATGTGATAAATTAGCAAGGGTAAGCAAGTATGTCTGTCTGAAAAAAAAAAGTAGAAAAAGAGAGTTTCAGGATTTCTAAACTATTAACTACTTCAGTGTGGAGCCAGCAAGTCCAAGACACATGGAAACACAGGACGTTTGGAGATGTAAGTAGTAGGTACTTGCTGGAATTGTGTGTCATGACGGTTTCAAGTGACTTTTATTCCTACTGCTCTGCTTCTTTGGCTGAGAAAATGGTTTGGAATTTGGCAAATTATATGTTCAGTCATTCTGGATGTCATATTTATGTATATCCAACGAAAAATGTTTTCTTTTTATGTCATTTGATTCCCCTATCATATTATATTGGATGGAAAAATAGATTAAGAGAGCATTTGCTCAAATATGAAAGAAACATCTTGAAGGCAAGAATTTTGAGAATTAATTTGGTTAAAAATGCCATCTTGCAGTTAAAAATGGCGTCTTATTGAGACTATACCTGCAGATTAGGAGGCACTGAAATGATGGATTTCGAAAATGTCAGAAATGTTACACTGTATAAGTCTATTAGCTACTGTCTGTATAAAAGGTGTTTGTTTTGCACATGTGCACAGCTACATAATGCAAGTTTGTGTGATCATGGTAGTGTCAATAGATTTGTGAATTCTAATTCTGAGATTCAAAAGGATTTGAAGAGAACATAATTTGTATAATTATTACAGATTTCCTGTTTCCTCTATCTTTGTTTGTCATGGCTCAATTGTCCTGGTATGTTTAACTGAACTAATACGGGTTTCAGGAATTCTTACTTATACTTTTACTAGTATTCTGATTTATAATTAACTTTTTCCAGTATGGAATAGGAAAGGTTTCAAGATAAATCTGTGTGTTAACACAGTTATCTTTAAATATCAAATTAGTATTTGATAGATCTACATTATTATTTTTTTAACTATAGCCTGTTTTATTTTTTTATGAGATTATAAGGGCAAACAGACTCAAAATTGTTTGTATTGGAAAAAGGAAAAAAAACCTACATTCTTTCAAACCTTGTCTCTTGTTAAAAAACATTTGTACATATAATACAAAACAGAGAAATTACTCTTATTTATTGTGTAAAGGGAGTAAAATCATTAATATTTGTGTAGGTTTTTCTTCTTTAACTTTTTATACCATCCTGCTTAACTAAATCTAGAGCAACTTTAAATAACTAAAAAATCTTTTCAAACTTTTAAGACATTAAGCTAAATGAAATAAGCCAGTCCCAAAAGGGCAAGTATTATAGATTCTACATATATGAGGTACCTAGAGTAGTCGAATGTATAGACAGAAAGGTGGTCTCCAGGAGCTGGGATAGGGTGGAATGGGAAGGAATGAATAAATGAGTAAATGGTCTTTTTACTCATGCAATGAGATATAATTATAATATTTCAGTATGAGTCAGGAGTAACGTATCTTTTATCATGATATAGGCTACATTCTAAATGAAGGATAAATTAAGGAATACATGCAAAGCATTGAACTTGGCAGGCAATTATTATCTCAGTAAATGTTATCTCTACTATTATTATGGCAGTAAATGTTTCAGAAGGTCAAAAGAACACTTTGAAATAATGCATCTTTTAAATGGGTTCCTGAGTATATGGACGACAGAATCAAATTACATGCTTAACATATTTTCCAACATTCTTTAATAATAAACCTTTTTTATTTTAGGAGGAATTGTTGATAAAGACCTTCGTCACTACCTCAACTTACGATTTCAAAAGGGTTCTGTGGACCACGAGCTTCAGCAAATCATTCGTGACAACCTCTACCTCCGCACGGTGCCATGTGAGTACAATGGGCAGTATTAATATTTTTATGTTAAGAGGTAGATGTTTAGCTCTATATTCGTTGATTAAAAGAAAGTGAAATTGCACTTATTTTTTATCGTGGACTTTTGGAATAGAAAACTTATTTGAGATGTGACAATTTTAGGTGCAAATGCTTATAACTGCACTAATATGGTTTATGATGAAGTTGTTGCCAGAAAAGACTTGTGATTTTCACTATAAAACCTAACTTACACTTCTGAAGTTAGTATTGAGAAATATTAATTCTAGTCCAGACTGTTGGTGATTCTAAATGAATTATGACGGAGGTAAAAGTCTACATTGGGAGACAGGAGAATGCAAATTTAGTTTATTAGTTGAAACAGCTATTCTGTGAATAGAATCTACGCTATAACTCCCAACCTCATCTCTAGTTTGCAACATGGGAGTCTCATAAGTAAAAAGAAAAGTGCACGCTGGAAAGTAAAGCTAAGTGTTCTGAAAGTCTTAGAAAGCAATGACGCTTAGAAAGCATGTTGGGGTAAGTTTCTTATATGTAACCTACAGATATCCACAAACGATCATTTCTGATTATCCTTCCAAAACAGAGGAATTGGTAAAATGATAAAATTCACAAATCAATTTCTTAGTGCCTGTTTCAGCTCACTTGAGAGTCCCCTATTAACTTTAGGACAAATCAAAGACTTTTAAACTTAGGCTCTAGATCCTGAATTGATATAAAAAATCCATTTTCTTCAAGGTAGATTCTATGCACTTCAGAGACTTTCCACTCTCTCTAGAAATTCTGATCTGTGGATGTTATGAGTTATTTTTTTTTTTTTAGTTCTGCTCTGAATAAACACAAAGCTATGGATCCTGAAAGGATAATATTAAATAGAGAAAACCTTGGCTAGTATAAGTGAAAGAAATAACCAAAACGAAAAAAAATTTATTATCTAAGGTTGAACCACCAGAACTATGTAACTAATTATCTGGTATAGATACTGGATAATTATACTGAAATACTGAAAACACACAGAGTTGTGAAGATGGACAGGTTATTGCTCAGCCCTTTTGACTTACACACCTTTTAGGAGAGGTGGACTTTTGCCATTGTTAGCATTGAATATTCATCAAAACGGCAATGCCAGGACACCATTATCAAATATTCCTAAGTGAGAATGCTTGATGATTGGCATTTTGTCAGTCAAAATGATATCTCTGTCAGTGTGTGTTAGTTAAGTGAGTAGGCTTTTGGACTCTTGCTTTAAACCTGGAAGTTGAGAAAAGTGTATTCTTAAACTTGTAAGTTTGACATTAGAGTGATGGACAGAGGAAGATGGATTAAAGTAAGTGACTGAACTATTTATAAGGTAACAGGTGGACACATTTTCAAAGCTGTGATGTTGTCAGTACAGCAGTGTGAATTTATCTTTTGTGGCATGAAAGAAAGGAGATCTGTAATACTGAATAAAGAATCCAGGCAGTTTATTATGTTTAAAAGCTGAGGGAAATAGATAAGAAGCTGACATTCAATAATACATGTAGTCCTTGCTAAGATGATGACATAAATAAGAAAGTCTTAATTAAATATGAAGATAAGAGGAGTAAATTTTACATTAGTTAATTAACTTCTTAAATAAAGCATCTCTTTTTACAGTACCAAAGAAGACTATGAAGGAAAGTAAATATGAGAGTAAAATAGCTATACTTATATGAGTAAACGTAAAAAGCTTCAAGATGTAATTTCAGTACAAGGTCATAAATTTAATTAGAAGTCCTTGGATAGCTCCTATAAAGGAAATGATTAAAAACTCAGTGAATCTGAACATCATGATGAAACAATTACTTTTTGAATTTTCAGCCGTTTCTCCTAATAGCCAATTCCAATAACATCATTGACTAATGATGTTTTTAACTTGGCAAAAAAGTGAACAAAAAATACAGAGATTGTAACTTATAATATAAAAATGGCTTTATACTGATTAATTGACCTGGGCAATCCACCATCTTAACTCAGTGTACTCAGTGTATCTTTTTTTTTTTTTTTTTTTTTTTTTGAGATGAAGTTTTGCTCTTGTTGCCCAGGCTGCAGTGCAATGTTGAGATCTCATTTCATGGTAATCACTGCCATATTTAAGCAATTCTCCTTCCTCAGCCACCTGAGTAGCTGGGATTACAGGCATGCATCACCACGGCTGGCTAATTTTGTATTTTTAGTAGAGACGGGGTTTCTCCATGCTGGTCAGGCTGGTCTCGAACTACCGACCTCGGATGACCCACCCGCCTTGACCTCCCAAAGTGCTGGGATTACAGGCATGAGCCACTGCACCTGGCCCTATTCAGTATATCTTTATAAAAAAATTTTCTTCATGTATCTTTTTTGAATTTCTAATTGATACGTAATTTACATATTTATGGGGTACATATTTATTTTGTTACATGCATAGAATGTGTAATGATCGAGTCAAGGTATTTGAGGTATCCATCACTTTGAATATTTATTATTTCTATGTGTTGGAAACAATTCTAGTTATTTCATCTAGCTTCTTTGAAATATACAATACATTGTTGTTAACTATAGTCACTCTACTCTGCTGTCAAACAATAGAACGTATATCTTATATCCAACTGTATATTTGTACTCATTAACCTACCTCTCTTCATTCCCCATCCCTCACTCTCCCAATCCTCTATTATCTATCGTTCTTCTATCTATCTCCATGGAATCAACTTTTTTAGCTTCAACATATAAGTAAGAACATATCATTTTTGTCTTTCTGGTCCTGGCTTGTTTCGTTTAACATAATGATCTCCACTTCTGTCCATACTGCTGCAAATTACAGGATTTTATTCCTTTTATGACTGAATAGCATCCCATTGTGTATATATACACATTGTACGTCTCCCTTGGTCCCCTGATGGATACCAGTTGAGTCCTTATCTCTGCTGTTGTAAATACTACTGAAATAAGCATGTGAGTGTAGGTATCTCTTTGATATGCTGATCTCCTATATTTATTCCTTTGGAACAATACCCAGTAGTGGTATTATTGGACCATATGGTAGTTCTATTTTAGTTTTTTGAGAAATCTTCGTATGTTTTCCCTAGTGACTGCGCTAATTTACATTCCTACCGACAGTGTGTAAGAATGTCCTTTTCCCTGCATCCTCACAAGCACTATTATTTTTTGTCTTTTTAATAATAGACATTCTAACTGGAGTAAGATGATAGCTCATTGTGGTTTTGATTTACACTTCTTTGGTAATTAGGGATGTTGAACATTTTTTCATATACCTTTTGGCCATTTGTATGTCTTCTTTTGAGAAATGTTTGTTCATGTCATTTGCCCACTTTTTAATGAGATTATTCTTTTTCTTAGTGTTGAGTTCTTTGTTCACTCAGTATATCCTTTAATAAAGTTTTCAAATAGGTTCAGAAAGGATACAGTAAAAGTGTGTACACAGTATGAAAATTCCTGCCATCATTTAGAAACATAGATAAGTATCCAGCATATCTGTTGCTATTGAGTATAGAATCACATTTGTTACATATTTTCCTGGGTCAAAAAAATTCTTATTGGTTTTCATGAATACAGCACCATAGGAGGAACATGGACTACGGAAGACCGTATCATTGCTCTTATACATGCAAGCATTAATATGTATATTCACTTCTTGTTTAATCTAGCATTGACACCAGAATAGGTTCTTGATAACTCAGTTGAAACAAAATTGTAGTGAGTTATATGAGGGTAAAAAAAAAACAATTTTTCACAAAACAAGACCTAACTGAGTAATTCTACTTACTACCACATTACTCTACCAGCAACTATATCTGGAAGGAAAGAAGGTACATCTTGGAGGTGGAATTTCTTGGTATGTAGTAAGAGACAGTTCTAGAACTAGGGCTCCAAAGACCACCCACCACTCTCTTTCTCACACGTATACATACACTCAGTCAATGTAGTTGTGGACAAGTTGGTTCTTGCACTCTTCTCTGTAGGAAGTCTGTTTCCAGCTGCTGGCTGATTTCTAAGCTAAGCAGGGAAGGGAACTGGTTAGTCTAGATCTCCACTGAACCTTAACTACAAATAATACAAAAAGCCCATTAATCTGCCCACGCTACATAAACAAGGGCTGACTGAATTTAGACTTGTATTTTATTTCCCTAGAACCTTATCTCAGAGCCTTATTCAAAAAAAAAAAAAAAAAAAAAAAAAAAAAAAAAAAAAAAAAAAAAAAAAAAAAAAAAAAAAAAAAAAAAAAAAAAAAAAAAAAAAAAAAAACTGAACAAAAGCTACATCTCTTAGCGTAGAAGGAAATGGTCACAGAAATAGAATTATTGAGCATATATTGAGTTCTGTAACAAAACTTACATCTTAAGAAGCCAATTGTGCAGTTTCTCAATGGAAATGTTCGGTGATGTTTGGTGTTTTGTTTTTTTTTCTCAAAGCCTGTAAAAACTGAGTTTATTTTACAGTTTTGGGGGAATTTTCAAGTTCTAATTTTATCTCTCAGATATACTTTTCATAATTATTTCATTTTCCTACTATCTTACTATTATTTCGTGGCTGACTGATAATAAATTTATTTTATAGCTACTAGAAAAGAAGAATTGTTGGGCACATAGTGAGAGCATGAGTATACATGCATGTGTATGCTTATGCATGCACACATACACAGGCTGAGATCGATTCTTCATTCTTTCCTAAGAATCTTTTCCTTAGGAACTTGAGCCCAGAAGTTCAATACCAGCTTGAGCAACGCCATCTCTGTGAGACCCCATAGCAAGACCCCATCTATACAGACATATTTTAAAACTTGACCAGACATGGTAGAATGCACCTGTAGTAGTCCCAGCTACTTGGAGGGACTTGAGAGGATCACTTGAGCTCAGGAAGTCGAAGCTGCAGTGAGCCATGACTGTGCCACTGCATACCAGCCTGGGCGACAGAGTAAGAGTCTGTCTCAAAAAAAGAAAAAAAGAAGGTGAACCCTGTGAATGAATCATTCTAATAGTAGATTTCAGGCTATATAAGATTTTTATGTAATTGAACTTCAGGAGAAGGGAGAAAATGACAATGAGAACTGTTATCATCTGGAATGTGATAAAGATAGATAAAAGATGTGAAAGAGTTTAGAACATCCATCACATGGGATTTCAGTTACCCTTTTGTAGTATCCAAAAGGCAATTCCAGGAGCACTAAATTTGCAGCATTTATTTAGAGATTATTAGACAGGACCGTTTCATCACAGCATGTTAAATGTGCAAAGTTAAGGCAGCATGCATTGTCTCTTGGGTAATATGGATTCAAAAGTATATGAGAGAAATTAATGCAATTAATACAGAAGAATATTGGATTAATTTGCAAATGTTTAAAGAGTAAAAATGGAGTTTATTTTCATTTTAATATGCTACTGAGCATAATGATTGCATATATTTGACTCTTGAGTCTAATCAACTGCGATTAAACTGGCATGCTTTTTAAATATGAGGAAAAAATAATCACTGCTGTTTATTGGTAAAGTTCTGGTCCTTTCTAGCTTTGATATTTATTAGAGACACAAATTAACTTTTGAAGCAAGTATGAAAACAGATATAAATTTTAGATACTATTTTCCATTATACGAAAGAATGTGAGGAAGGATTTCAATGACCAATTTTAAAAGTTTCAAAATCGAAACGAAGGTAGTTAAAATTAAACTTCTCTCCCAAGACCATTCTTTGTCATTTGATGAGATGGTTTTATTGGGAAATATTTTAAATTTATTTGAAGCTATAAGAAATATCAGTGTATACCAAGTAAAAACAAACAAAAACAAAAATCAATAAAACTAAACCCTAATTCTATTTTATAAAAAGTGAATAAAGTGGCCGAGTGCAGTGACTCATGCCTGTAATCCCAGCACTTTGGGAGGTTCAGGCGGGAGGATCACAAGGTCAAGTGATCGAGATCATCCTGGCCAACATCGTGAAACCCCATCTCTACTAAAAATACAAAAATTAGATGGGTGTGGTGGTGCACACCTGTAGTCACAGCTACTCAGGAGGCTGAGACAGGAGAATCGCTTGAACCCAGGAGGCAGAGGTTGCAGTGAGCGAAGATCGCACAACCATACTCCATCCTGGTGACATAGAATGACTCTGTCTTTAAAAAAAAAAGTGAATAAAATGAAAAATATAGATTTAAGATATGAAAGAAATTAGTTTTGTAGAACTGATTGTGTTACACTGAGTTACACTGATTGTAACTCACAATAGTGGTTCTATATATTTAAGCCCTTTAAGTTAGTAAAACTAAGACACACAAAAAATAATCATTAACAATTATAAAACTCTTAAGTTTCTAATACGTCTTTAACATTTTTGATGTTTATACCAAATTATGTTCCACAGAAAAGCATGCTCTTTAAACATTGTGAGAAACTGTCTCCCGTTAAGAAAAGCGGTTACCAACACACCAACAGGTATGACTATGCAAGGAGTCAGCATCCCCTTTTGAGAATTATATGATCCCTATAAGACTATGGTCACAGAGGTCTGTTAGAGAGAGGCTGATTGGCCACATACCTATTTAAATGTCTGAAATTAGGGCAGATCTTTCTAGCATACTTTGTGGGAAAAATAATTTTATTTCTCTAGCAAAAATTTGTACTATAAAAGTTGTAAAAATATGTGTTAACATCTGACAAGGCATTGTGTTTCTGTGGGTATGAATGAATCTAATTACTTGTGATTTTATTTATGAAGGTACCTTTATTTCTAAACATATTGTAAGAAGGGAGAGGGACATCAAACTGTGGATTAGATCACCAGAAAAGAAATCAACTTATTCCAATGGAAAGAAATTCCCTGAGTTAAAAATGATCAAAAATGAGACGTGTTCAGAGGATCTTTAAGTAATACAGCTTTGTGTTCTAGGATGTTAAGTTGAACTGTAGCTGCATATGCAGACATAGGAGTAGAAGCAATATATCCAGTTGAATTTTAAAGCACACTACAACTTTAAAAAAACATATTGCAACAGCTGTATATTGTACCTCTGTTTCTACGTTAATCTTATTGCCTCAAATAAGAATCATCAATTTGGGAGCTTTTTTTTGAAATTGCTTTCAGAGTGTAAATCATACACTTTTGTAATTGTTTCAGAATGAAGTTGCCAGATTTTTGTTCTTTGAAAATGAATTTGATATTTATAAATAGATTAATTATATTTGGTGCTGTTAAGAATAAGGGTTATGAGAGAATAAAGATGGTTATTAGCAGTGTGAACAAAAAAGAAAGGAAGTCTATAAACAAACGAAACTCAATTTCTTGGGAGATGTATAAGCTGGCCTGGAAGGCTAGACCAAGGGAAAAATTCAAAAGCTTCTAAATAGTAGCATATATGTGAAAGTATTCTACTTGTTTACACATCTCAATGTATGCTCCTGGCATAGTTATTAAATGTGTTATCACTTTACAGAAAGCTATATTAGGTTTACCTTGTTTCCTATCTTACTGGGAATATTAAGATCCAGTTTCATGTTATATATATGAAAGTATTACAGATTTATTTCTTCTTTCAATTGAACAAAATGAATGTATCTTTCCTGGTCACAGTGTAACATTCATTGGCTTAGTTGACAGAGTACTCTACAGGAGATAAATGGCTTCAAAATGTTGCTTAAGAAGGAAAGTCAAGAAACATTAAAAGTGATTGTATTGATTTATCCATTTGACACCACAGGACACTAGTTTGTGAATAAAGGAACATATCTGGCACACACAAAAAATGGAGTAAACACAAACACCAATAAACACCAACAGTATATGATGTTACTGATCTTCCCAACCACATAAAATTCGCTTTGCCCTGACTTGATTGGCTTTTTCTGTTGCTGTAACCCAATCTTTCCTTTGTTTTTTTCCCACTTAGTTTCTATTTATCTTGCCTTTTCTTCGTAGGAGGTAGACTCTCCATAGGAAATTGGTTTGTGGGCCATTGATCATAAAAGCAGGTGAAATATACAAGCTTAGACTTCAGTGTTCCTAGCAGCTGTGCAAGGAATAAATGAGGAGAGATTTCTGAAGCTATATTGTGTCTCTGGAAAAGGCAGTCATCCGCTTTGATGGAAATTAACCCACCTTTCAGGGAACTCAGAATCTGCTCCCTGCAGGCTTCATAATCACAGCCTTGTTGGACATAAGAAGGTCAACACATCTTATTGTACAGCACTGCACATTTTGAATAGAAAAAATTAGGATTCCATCAGATTCGGACCCACCCCAGTTTCCAGAATCTCAGCTATTAGATGATTACATAGTTGAAGGAAAGCAATAGGCAGATGGCAGTGGATAACAGTGTTCTCATGGGACTTTAAGACTGTAGGCTTCTAGTAGGATAGTCCATTTCTGATTCAAATGCACCTAGCCAAAAGAACAATGAAAAAGGAATACTAATTAAAGTTACTGCTATTTTAATGTCCAGCTCACTTGTTCAAGTTATTTACACATTGCAGTATAGCATTGCTAGAATGTAGTAAGGAGCAACTACTTTCGGCTTTACCTATTTGCAACATGGAACTATGAAAAGAGCAGACATCCAAGAATAGGTCCTTTGGTTTAGACCAGTCTCTACCATTAACCAACTACAGGGCTTTGGAAAAGGTCTTAAACTTTAGGACTCAAGGGAAGGGGAGATGAATAAAATGAACTCGAATGGTTCTTTCTACTCTAAAATCCTGCGGTTTTCTGATTTTTCTGGCTTGCTTTTCTGTATTTTATCATTATTCAACTCATCAAATTGGCTTAAATTATTCTGAGTATGGAGTGTCCTTGAGATTGAGCAGGTGTAAACAGCTTATAGAAACTAAAGATATATCAAATGCAGCAGACACTTCAGGGAAAAAAAAAAAAAAAAAAACATTAAGAGCTGGGTTTAAATTAAGTGTAGTTCTGGATAAAACCAGCCATCCGTGTACTTTCAGATTTTTCTATGAATGTCAAGTTAAGAATGCCATCATAACTCTGATGTTCCTTGAAATCTGCCTTCCCTATTCATGAAACTCTGAAATATAGTCCAGTGTTAGTAAATGGATGGGAAAATAAACATAATGAGAAATATAAAGCTTTTGAAATTGCTCTCCTCCTTTAAAGATGGAATGAGTTGAGATGTGACATAAAGACTTCTGAAGCATGAGGTGTATTGTTATAAAACGTTATTATAATCTTTATGAAAGGATATTTAACATTGAATATAGTGTCTTCTAATGTTGAATTTTAACAAGTGTCACTTATGCAAATAAGTGATCCTGGCTGGAGGCCCAAACGAATGTAGCTAATGGGAGCTTAAATCAATGCTTAGTGTAATCAAGAACTTTAGAACACAGATGAAAAATTTAGGAGAGTCAACAGGATTTTTCACACAGAGTAATTAAAAGGTATGACTGATATGGGATCAACAGTCAATTCAGTATTAAAAAATGCATATGGATCCTGCTTTTATTACACAAATCATAAGTTTGGAATTGGATCAATTCTCAGTCAGTTTCCCAGTTTCTACTCTAACCCTTCCCCAAACCATACAGTAAGTGGATGAAAAGGAATTCAAACCTAGTTCTGTCTGATGCCTATATCCATTTGTTCGATGTATCATGTTATCTCCTTATTCACTCACTGTGGACCTGATTTCTTTCACAGTTCTCTGAGCAAATCTTAGGAGGCTCCAGATTATAGAAGACTGCATGAATGTGTATCTATATTTATTATCTAATGATTACACAAAAACAGAAAAAAAAATCATGAAAATGGGTAGTGGATTATATAAGACCTCTAAATTGGACATTTATTTCCATAACCACTCTTCAGAAGCACCACTGAGGTCATTTTCCCAAAGGCTCCAAAAAGACCAAGGTTAGTATTTGATATTATTGAACATTCTGCCTCCTCTCATTCTTATGTGGAGGTAATCAAAACTGAGACAGCAGAGCTGTTCACTTCAGAATTCATGTCATTATAAAAGAACAAATAGCCCTTCTTTTGATAAAGAAAAGTGCCACTCTGTCATCTAAGCATAGCTGGCTCTGTACTGACTCAGCTGTCACTTGAGACTCAGTGTAATGACAGCTTCTCAGATCTCCAAGGCTCCTGCTAGTTCTCTTTGGGCACAATTCTTTGGTGACACACGTTGACACAACTTACAAGTTGGATCTCTTCACCAGTCACATATGGAATTGAGATATATGTGTGTGACCTTCCAGCTTCCTCCCTGCTTCCTGGGAAAATGCCCCTATTCTGGCTTAGGAGATTCAGGTTAATATGCACAGTGATATTAAACCATGTTTAATATTGCTTAATATCACTGAGCAATTTAAACCATGAAAGAGCCATTCATTGAGCATGCAGCAAAGCTTAACTTCTACCAAGCTCTTATTCTTTTTTATTGCTTTCAATGTCAAAGATTATTTTGTCTTTCTATTTCATGAAGCAAAACAGTATAAGTAATGTGTTATTCAGGGTTCAGCCCAGGAAATAAAACCATGCAAGGTGTTTTAAGAAGGAAGAGAGGTAGGAGAAGAGTTGTTTGGAAAGTTGCTGAAAGAACAATGAAGTTTGCAGACTAGATCCTCTGGAATAATAAACATACAGAACTGCCCCACAGTGTAACTTCTGCCTCTGAGGACAGCAGCTAAGATCTAGATGTCACAAAAACAGAACTGAGACATTGTCACTGTGGCTAGAATTGCCTTGTGACACCTAAGAAGCCAGGAAATGAACAGTAGAGCCCTCCTACAAAAATATCTTGTCTCTAAGACCTTTGGTTATGAATGGAAATTCACCTTTAAACATGTTTCTTTTTATGGATAACCCAATAGTACCAGCATCTTAAAATTATTTATTAAAAGACCACTCTAAGTCTTAAATGCCTTGTTTTTCTCTATGTTGTTAGTTGAAGACAACATAGAGCAAAACAAGGCATTTAAAACTTAGAGCGGTGTTGAAGACTAACAACATAAATATTATAAAGACACATGTACATGTATGTTTATTGTGGCACTGTTTACAATAGCGAAGACTTGGCACCAACCCAAATGCCCTTCGATGATAGACTAGATAAAGAAAATGTGTCACATGTACACCATGGAATACTATGCAGCTATAAAAAAGGATGAGCACATGTCCTTTGCAGGGACATGGATGAAGCTGGAAACAATCATTTTCAGCAAACTGACACAAGAACAGAAAACAAAACATCATATGTTCTCACTCATAAGTGGGTATTGAACAGTGAGAACACATGGACACAGGGAGGGGAACATCACCCACTGGGGCCTGTTGGGGTGTGGTGGGGCTAGGGGAGGGATAACGGGGTGGGAAGATTGAGGAGGGATAACATTAGGAGAAATACCTAATGTAGATGATGAGGGAATGGATGCAGAAAACCACCATGGCATGTGTATACGTATGTAACAAACCTGCACATTCTGCACATGTACCCCAGAACTTGAAGTATAATTAAAATGATAGTAATAATAATTGTTATCAGATTTTAGTTTAAAGATTTACAGTGTATTTATTAATTAATTAATGTTTTTACTTTTCTGCCTGTACTCAGGCTCCTAACAATAGATATATATTATGCTAACTGGTTATAAGCTACTAGAAAATGTATTTTTTCTTTAGAAAACTAGGATAGTTATGCATTATCCGTGTATTCTGGAATTATTCTATTCTTCTTATAGAATGAGACACTTTAAGTATGTGTAAGAGTCTTTGTTCATTTTTTATTCACAACTTTATTATTTAAAAGTATGAATATGACAGTAACAAAATTTAGTTCATAATTATATTTCTCACATGAAAAAGCAATTGACAAAAATTGCTTTCAGAACATAATTTAAATTTGGAGCAAGAAAAGAAATCTTAATTAAAAATGAGAAGTTGAATATATTATTTGAAGCACTACAGAAAATTAATTATAGTTTGATAAAAGTAAAGTGCTTTTATCACTAAGGCACATCTGTGATCAGAGGTTAACCTTGGTAGCTTTTTGTAGGTTTAACATTATTTCTTTGCCTGAAAGCTCATTAAGGAATCATGATATGAGTCTTTAGGTAGAATAAAACACATTAAAAATGTACCTACAAATAAAATATGACTACATGCAATTTTGAAAACTTATATTTAAGCCTATATGTTGATTAGCTTGGAAAAAAGACACCTGGTTCTCAGATACAAAAATAAAAAATTAATTTCAGTTATCCCATAGGCCAGATGGGTTATTCTCTTTATAAATATAGCTATCTGTATAAAAACGTATCCTCTAAATTCATTGATTATAAAAAATGTGGTTGTTAATGCAAAGTGTTGGTAATGCACCTAATAACCCATTAAATTTAAAAAGATTAAAAAATTTATAAACTTTAATGTATTGTAACTTATTTTAATTCAGTTTAACATGAGAGCTGTTAGGTACATATGAGTGGTTGGGTGCTGGAAAAATAGAGTGATTAAGACGTACCTCACGTTTTCTAGGAATGTATTTTTATTGCAAGTTCAAATCCAGGTAAGGCATATATTAGTATTCTCATTTTACAAATGGGCAAACAGAATACACATAACTAGCTTATATACAATAACTACACTGTATTACAGCTAAGGCCCAAAGCCAGTCTCAAGACTTTGAGAAATGCTTAATTGTTACAAAACATGAATTATTTCATCTTTAACAATAATGACTAGATTAGTGGCCTTGATGAAGATATAGACTAATAATGATTGAACACTTAAAGATTTAATAAAAAATATAAATATAGTTCTTGGAACTTTGCTCACCCATGCTCTTATATAGTCATGCTCCAGATTTCTTATGATTAAGAGATGAGTAAGAAGGAAAAAAAGGAAGAAAAATATCATGGCACTCTCTGAAATACCAAAGGTTTTCTTGGGTTGCCCTGTGATGGAAAACTTAGTCATGATTTACTAGTTAGCAGTGCACATTTTTAACCCTATAAAAGATTTGAAGTTAGAAGCATCTTTGAGCAAAACTTTTAGACTGGGAACAATGGATTTATAGCTTTCTCAGTGGAAATCCATTAGTAAATAGATCCTAAGATCATTAGGGACAGTTGGATTGGTACATCCTTGCTTGTGTTCCCAAAAAGCCTAGCTATATCAAGCACATGACCAATTAGTTCATAAGTGTTCTCCTTGTTATTTAAAAAAAAAAAGGACAATGAAATTTGCAAGTTAAGTACATATCCCAGGATTATATAACTCATCATTGACATAGCAAGGGTTGAAATAGAGTTTTTATCTTGATTATAAGACATATGTATCTGATTTTAAGATAGATATGTATGTTATAATATATATTTAAGCATATAATTTAGTATATATGTTTATATATGTGTCTATGTGTAGATATAAATATAAACAACTATATATTTATATCTATATAAAATATGACATGTGTATATGTAGGGGGGTGTGTGTGTGTGTATTAGTCCATTCTCACTATGCTATAAAAATACTGAGACTGGATAATTTATAAAAGAAAGGTTTAATTGACTCACGGTTCCACATGGCTGGGAGGCCACAGCAAACTTACAATCATGGTAGAAGGCAAAAGAGAAGCAGGTACCTTCTTTACAAGGTGGCAGGAGCGAGAGAACAATAAAAAGCATCACACTTTTAAACCATGAGATCTTGTGAGAACTCCTTCACTATCGCAAGAACAGCATGGGGGAAACCATCCCATGATCCGATCACCTCCCACCAAATCCCTCCTTCGACACATGGAGATTACAATTCCATCTGAGATTTGGGTGGAGACACAAAGACAAACCATATCAATGTGTGTGTGTGTGTGTGTGTGTGTGTGTGTGTGTGTGTGTGTGTGTGTGAATACATATAAAGTCTCCTATTTCAGTAAAATAATAGGACATACATAACACCTGTGCAGGTGGATATTTACAGATTGAAAACTTGAGTTTAGTCCAGTTTACATACAGGTGGTAAATGATAGCACATAGATTTTTAATGCAGCTTGGGTCTATCTTCAAATATATGCTTTTATTTATATCTGTTTATCTCATATCAATGTATCTTTCTATTACTGTTTTATCTATCGCAAAGTAAATGTTTAAAGCACCAAATCTTTTTTTTTTTTTCAAAATAGTGAGCACTGTAAAAGACAGATTACTATGAGCTGGAGTAGGTAGCGGAAAAACCTCCAGGGAAAAGGCAAGCTTTTAAGTTGCTTTTAGAAACCAAGTGGAGTTGAATAGATAGCAGGAGGTAGAAGGACATTTTGATTGAGAAGACCTTTTGAGCAAATCCTCTGCCTGTAATGAGCACAACAGGAATAGATGTGGAGTTTCTATACTTCAGGGAACTGGGTGGTAAGACAGGATAAGTAGAGGATATAAAGATTACAGAGGGTCTTAAAATTGATTAGAAAAGTTTGAGCTTTATTCTTTTTACTGTTTTTTCTTTTCAGTGAAGCCCAACTAGACCAAGAATGGTCATGTAACACAGCGCACTAAACTACTGAATTTAAATCACAACTGCACTATTTTCTAATGAAGTGGCTTTAGTAAACTAGTAGCCTCTCTGTGACTCAGTTTCCTCATTTGTAAAATGGGAATAAAATAGCATCTATCTCACCAAAACACTGGGAGTATTAAATGCATTGAGATGCTCAGAGTAGTACCTTGCAGAAAGTAAATGTTCAGTAAATTTGGCTATTACGTCACTAAAGTCTTTATGTAGGTTGGTAAGGAAATAGACATGTATTTTAGGAAGATTAAGCTAAGTTAGTTCTCTTGGTGAATTAAGCTAGAAGCCACCTTCTGGAATTCTACCCAATTTGGTCATCCTTAAGGGTTAAGTAAACATTTATTCCGTAGATGGATGGAAGAAATATTTATATAAAATAGATGATAGAGTGCAGAGTGGAGCAAGAAAGCCAACAGCAGCTGAGTTGTTCTGTGACAGTTAGTTGGATCAGCACAACCTGGGCTAAGGATAGTGTCTAGGCTGAAAACGGTGATATGCAACAAGGCCTCATGTTGAGACTCAACCAATTACTCCTCCACTCTTCATCCTGTATATATATTTAAAGGCAGAAAGAAAGAGTTTGGCCTGTAGGCAAAACAACTTATTGTATAGGTATAACTCTTGGACACAGGTGGAGGAATGCTAACTGCTAAGAAGAGTAGAAAAATATGCATTCAGAATGAACTGTGTGTTGAGAATTGTACTCAATCTGGAATCCTGAGAATGATCTCAAATTCATAGCCTGTACTACCTTTGAAAATCATACCTCTAGAGTTTACTTTTCCTCCTAGCCCTCTTTGTGCTATGACTTTCATCAATGCTATAGAGTAAAATGTTCAAAAACTTCATTCAGCAGCCAAGCAAATCAGAGCTCTTCCCTCGAGAGTCTTGCACTTTTCCTACTGGTGTACAAGACTTCACAGATAATTACAATTCAAAATAATTCCGTAATAAAAATATGACAGGTGGTTAATCCTTGACTAGCATAATGGAATTTATCTCACAGCCAATTCTTTGGGGTAATGGTAGTTTTTATTTACAGGAGAGATGAGAGTAGCAGCAGGACAGCTACTATTAAACAATGTAATTAGCACTGATGTAATTAATCTGGATATTTAGTCAATGAAATAAAATGTCTTTGGCTCATTTTTCCACTAGTACAGTCTCCATTCAGATGTCCATGCATACTTATTCTGGACATAGTTGCAAACAAAAATACATGAAGCACTTTTGCATATATATAACTACAGAGTTATACAACTTTTTTTTCTGTTATTTTTATTACACCTTGAAAGTGGGTTGTTGATTTACCTTGATTCAGATCTATTACTCTATGTCATCATCTATCTACCTTGGCCTTTTATCTTATTTGTCTTCCTATCCCTAATTTATCCTTCCCCATATCTTGGCTTTAACAAAATACCTTACTGTAGACTCAAAAATAGCCACCCTGAAAAGAGTAAAAATTCTATTCTGCCACTTCCACTGAGGCATGATTAGACGGTGGCCACATCATTATAATCATGGTGCTATAGCAGTTGATAATGAATAAAGAGTGCTTTCAGCACCACCATGTAAAATATCACCAAGCTGTAAAATTTTGCCCAAGTTTATTTACTTTTCTCTTTCAATAGCTAGCTTACAGAAGGTCAATTATATGCTAGAGAAATGCAAAATAACACTGGACTTTAATTAATGGATTTAATTGCAAGATTAACAGAGAGTGAGCATGTTTCCAGATACGTTCTGCTTTTGTTTAATATGAACCTTCCAGGCTGAAATAGTTTTTTCCCTAGGTTTTGGTGGATTTATTGACTATACTTTTTGTGTGCTAATGGTAAAAATGTAGCCCACCTGAAATAAAAACAATCCAGATTTAATCAAACTGACTTATGATTTGGATTGGCTTTAATTTCTTGAAAATAATCAAATCTCAATTATGATAGACCTCAATGTAGAGCTCAACATGTATCTTGTGTCTCTCTAATTTGCAGCTTTGTTTGTAGTTGGGCTGGGGCCATGTGACTAGTTCTGGACATGGATGTGAACAAGGCAGTTAGGGAGTTAACAACTTCCTCCATCTCTCATCCCCTTGTATAGGAAACTTAACAGCCACGTATCCAGTACCCACCAAAATATGGAGGTGATTCTGGACTACATTGAATTTACAAGCCAGACTGAAGCTTTGCAATGTTAGCATTATATTAATATTTGGAAGCTCATTTGTTATATCACTGCATAGAATAGCACTATTTTGACCAATATGAACCGAAGTATCTCACATATAAAAGTGAACCCTAAGACAAAATATGTTAACCTCTTGCTTAGTTCTTGAAATAAGATATATAATTATAAATCTTTTTTCCTTTGCTCTGTGTATGTGTGTGTGTGTGTGTGTGTGTGTGTGTGTGTGTGTGTATATATATATATATATATCGCAACATAAAAGGTTTAATATAGAGAATATGTTAACTACATTGTTCATCAGTACAGACAAAACACATCAACTTGACATGCTGGTTGTTTCTTTAATTAAAAATAGGAAATGAAATTGTTTTTAATAAAATTCATATTGCTGTTTATTTTTCTATAGTAGAGAAGATTTTCAAACATGATTAATGGGAAAAGAGAAGAGGAAATAAATATTCCATAGTTTTCTGTGAATTTTTTATTATCTCTTTTACACCTTGAACTTGATCGCTTTCATCACTTAGATGTATCTATGACTTGAAACGTTGGTTCATTATGGATGAAACAAAAGTACCACAGTGTTTTTAGTCTTGTAGTTGATGATAAACCTTCAAAGTACAATAATTATTTTTCAATTAGGCTCCATATAGGGACTAGAAAGTATTAGTTATCAACATGTACAGAACATAATCAGCATTAAGTTGTCATATTTTGGCTGCATTAATGTTGTTAAATTAACATAATAGTCGTTATAAGCAAATGTTCTTTCCTGAAAGATTTTTGAAATTAACATTTTATTCATTTGCACACCTATATCTGTATTTTTTTCCAACTCATTAATATGAGTCTCACTTTCCATTGCCTAAAGTCATGAAGCCGTGTAAAGTTATAAAATAAAATTTTACCTCCTTGCCTTGTTAGAAGAAATACCATATTATTCACCCACCACACAAATTGTATTGACCTTCTGTTTGAAAATTAATGCCCTCCAAGTTTCTACTCTGAGAGTTTTCTTTGGGTTTCACAGCAAGTTGTCTCAGTTTGGGGGCTGCTGCTTATTCTTGCTCTGCACATGTTCATTTATATCCTCATCCTGGAAGGGCTGGCCCTGCTGTCCATCATCTCTCTTTCCCTGGCTCCTAGCTGCTCACCAGTGAGTATGGCCTTGATTGTATTTGTACCATGGAAGCAGAAAATGGTATAAGAAGGTATTAACTGATGGTGAGCAAGAGAGAAAATGGGGGAGAATAAAAACAGCAAAATCATCTTGCTATTGTGATAACCGGTTTTACTGTAGAAGACACGAAGCATAGATATATGTATATACCTTGGGTCAAATGCTGATTCTAGAACTTTGGGTAAATAACTTCAACTCTAGTAACCTCCGTATGGTCAGACATGGTAGCTCATGCCTGTAATTCCAGCACTTTGAGAGGCCAAGGCAGGAGGATCACTTAAGGGCCAAGAGGTTGAGGCTGCAGTGAGCTATGATCACACCACTGCATTCCAGTCTGGATAACACAACAAGACCCAAACTCTTAAAAACAGGAAACAAGAAATAAAGAGTTTGGAAAAAATCCTGCTTGGAGGTTCATTGATTTATTAACTTAGAAATTATTTACTGAGTGCTCACTATGTGCTGAACATTATTCTATGTACTGGAGGTAAAGCAATTAACAAAGCATATGAAATTTCTATCCTTGTGAAATTTATGTTTTAGTGGGACAAAGATAGACAATAAACAGAAAAATAGATAATTTGGCAACTGAATATCAGTGCTACAAAGAAAAATAAAGCAAATTGAGGGGTGATAGTGCTGAGTGTGTGGGGGTGGGTTAGTGTGGGTGTGAATGAGGGGCATGTGTGTCTGTGTGTGTCCAGTGTTAAATAGGACTATCAGGGAAGCTATCATTATGAGCAGATACTGGAAGAAAGGAAGACAACAAAAGCTGTGATTATATCTGAAGGAAGGACCTTCTAAACAGAGTGGACGAAAGCCCTCCAGCAGGACCATACTTGGTCTAGGGGTGTAAACATAGATAGGAGGCCAGATTTGCTAAAATAAAATTAATGGGAGGGAAGGGGAGTTGTAGAAGATGATGTCAAGGGAAGGATGAGGGAGGGAGGCAATGCAGGGACACATAGGCTATGGTAAAGGCTTTGACTTTAAGTTGAGTGAGATGGATGGTTTTGAACACAGGAGAAATGTTATCTGACATAGGTTTTAATGAGATAACCCTGGCTGTGTATGGAGAATGCTGAACAGGAGTAAGAATGGAAGCAGGGAGACTAGTTAAGATTAGGAAGTTGTTGCAAGCAGACAGGATAGTGGCTTACACCAAGGGGCAACAGTGAAGGTGGTCAGATTTTGGATAAATTGTGAAAGATATCCTGATAGCCGGATGTTGAGTGGAAGAAAAAGTGAGGAGTTAACATGACATCAATTGGTCTGAGTCTCTGTACTAATGAAGTCCATTTCTAATGAGATTCAAAGACTACAAGAGAAATGGGCGTGATGAGGGAGATTTGGAGCTCATTTAGGGGCATATTAAATTTGAAATGCCTCTTGAACATTTAAATGGAGATAATGCATAGACATTAGGATATAAATCTGGAGTTCAGTGTAGAGTACAGGCTGGAGATAGGAATTTTGGTGACATCAGCGCTGAGTAATATATAAAACCAGGAAAATGGATAAGATAACCTGGAGTCTAGATGAGAAAGAAAAGTAACCCTAGGACTGAGCCCCAGGTACTTCAATTTTAGATGGGGAGTTGCGAAAGGAAGCACAAGGAAAACTGAGAAGAACATAATTAAATAAAATGTTTCAAAATGAAGAAATAATCATCAGTGACAAATATTTCTGATTGGTCAAACTGAGAGTCAACTATTAGAGGGTAAGTATTAAACCTATGCTATATACTGAGGGTTTTTAAAATATGGCCTGCAAGAATATTTAAAATGGCTTTGTTAGTGTCTGACAGAGATTATTGGCATAAGGGTTTTAGTCACTCTTTACTCCCAATTATCCTTTGACACTGTCCTAAGATTATAGAAATAAAAAGTATCATTGTAAAATCCGCAAAGACAACATTCTACTCTAATCCTAGAAAATCTCCTTTATCTGAAAGGATTTACATGGAGGAAGTAAAGAGCCCCACTCTTAAAATATACGACAGCACCATGTAATGTCCCTCTTTGTTTCTTGTATTCTTTGTTGTTTTAAAGTCTGTTTTATCAGAGATGAAAATCGCAGCTTCTGGTAATGCTAGCTGGCTGTTTTGCCCATTAGTTGATGTAGATTCTTCATTATGGTGATGCTCTTTACCTTTTGGTATGTTTTTGGAATGGCTGATGCTGGTTGTTCCCGTCCATGTGTAGTGCTTCTTTCAGAAGCTCTTGTAAAGCAGGCCTGGTGGTGATGTAATCTCTGAGTACTTGTTTGTTCGCAAAAAAATTTATTTTTCCTTC
>PVKP010029301.1:0-29170 GCA_004027715.1 Plecturocebus donacophilus
TGAAAACAGAGGGAGACTGAAGTTACACTGCCACACCCAAGGAACACCAGGGGTTACTAAAAGAAGGGAAGATTCTTTAGAGGAAGTGTGCACCTGTCACTACTGCCGACAGAACCATCAGATAAAAAATTCCCATAGTTTCAAGCCAGCCAGTGTGCTGTACTTTGTAACAGAAGCCCTAAGAAACTAATACAATGCAGTACCTAAAGTTTTCACAATTTTATAAATTTTTAACACTTGTGTTTACTGTGTTGACCGAAAAGGGCGGCAAAGTTAATTGCACCGAATTCCTGTGTGACAGCAGTAATGGTCATTTGTGTACTACTTAATGGCTTACACATTACTTTCTCAAACCTTCTTTCTCTTGATCCTGATGATTACATGTCCAGATAAGGAAGACTGGTAATATGATTTCTATTAGAATGATGAGAGAGATTAGAGGCCACCGGGTTCATTAATAAGATCTAGAACCAAAGCTAGAATCTAGGACACGTGGCTCCACGATCTCATCTGCATTTGACTAAACAACATTGCTTTGATTCTAGAAAGATGCCTCTGACCAAAATTACCAAGGCTCAACATGAACTCGATATTCTCAGCAACATGTGGTTCATGAAAGTGTACTAAGGATCTAGAAGGCAGGGACATGAAAGTGCTGATGTATTATTTGGGATATAAAGCCCCCAGTAGTAAAGGGGAGAGGAAAGGAAATGATGCAAAGCATTGATAGAGATGGGTCACTGGATTGGTGACGGATTCACAATGAGCCGTGATGCAGCACAGCAGGACCCCCATGATCCGTGTATTTCCTTGGCACTCTGGACTTTTCCAGAAGGGCTGCAAGGAGGAACCACATCATAGAGAAGAGAGGGGGAAATTGTCTGTCTGACTCCCTCCTGGTCCTTGTTTCTAATTGCTTAATATTCACTCCATGGTGAGCCTACTCTTCTTCCATCCATTTCCTGGTGACTTCAGCTGCCTCCTGCAGCTATAAATATGTCTTCCAGAGTGAGGAGAGAAGGCTGTACTGCTTATGTATGCTCAACTTGGTGATAAGTTTTTTTTTATTAGAGGATTTTTCTCCTCTGTCCACTAAAATGGTTTTGCAGAAATGGTAAGAAAATCAACCACAGTTCTCTGACAGCCTCCTGTTCACAGGAACATGGAAAAAAAGAAATGTTTTTGAGTCTTTGGCCAAAGCAGACATGCAATCAAGAGCTCCTCACATGTTAAGAGCTTGTGGGCCCTCTGCTAAGTGTCCAACATGCATTCTTTAATTGTCATCACTATTATGAAACAGGCACCCGCATTTTCTAGATGAGTAACTGAGGCTTCAAGATGAGTAATTTGAGAAAATCCACCGAAGGAATATGTTGTCAAGCTCAAAAGTTGTGCCCAGCTTATCTACATCAAAACCAGAGTTCACACACACAATGTTATACTACCTGATAATTATCATATTTCATTTTATCTATGATATCACTGATTAAAAGGAAACAATTATGTTATGTAGGATTAAGACATTTAAAGAAAAAGTGCCAATTAAACAGGCTCACTGGTTTCTTATCACTCAGAACTTTTACTCTTTGCCTGGTAAAACGTTTATTTACATTTAGACACACTTTTATTAGGAAGGTGAAATGTAAATGAAATAAATGTGTTGGGATATTCCTAAAACCTCAAGTTTTTACCTATTAAAATTTAGTTAAAACTTATTTAGAAACATCTTTATAGAAAAAGAAATAAAAGTTAAATACATTTGTTGGGACAGTCCTAAAACATCTGCACTTTTGAGTAATATTTCCCCTGGGTGTCAATATCTGCAAGCTGGATGCCACTAAGCACCTTGGTGATGAACTGTAGGAGAATTTGCTATTGTCTCAGAATTTTTTTTGCCAGCCATCGACACCCATTCTGCACATGTTGTTGCCCACATGCAGACAATGACAACTCCATCATGACTGACACTTGGCCAACAGTGATTATGCTATGCATTCCAATTTCCAGGAGGTGAAAAGGTGACAATACTGATTTTAGAATCTATGAAGTATAGAAATTTTATCCCTGGTGATAATGTCGACATTATCTTCCATTTAGAACAAAACGTTTTTCTCTCATAACCTAAGGGACTTCTGCTGGTTGTATAGGCTTCTTTGGGGGAAATAATGTGGAACATTTTCCTGTTGCTGGTTTCAGTAATCCCAGCCACAGCATTAATGAATTGGATTATTTTATAGGCAAACTCAACTCCCTCCATTCTTTCCAAGCTGTGAGATTTAACCGTGTTTGAAAAAGTTTCTGTTGAAAACTCCTGGGCTTTTTAAACTTACATGAAGTTTTAAGTACAGTTCATCATCTTATCTAATCTGATATCCAAGGATAGCTTTGTTAAAGCAGAGTCAAGTATTGGCAATCCTTCAGCAATCTCTGAAGAATGAATAAAGAAAAAATTATTTAAAGCTGAACGATTTAAGTAGAAGTTTGAAATCTTTTTAAAAACTGAACAACAGACCAGTTCTTGAGTCTGCTAATACCAGCTTTAGAATATGAATAGAAAACCAAACTCTGGGAGCAGAGATGGATCTTGGATATCATCCTGTCTACGGTAAGAGGTGTATCCAGCTCCATCCTGGGTGAGTCATAATAGAATGTGTTGATTCCATGGGAGATTTCACAGAAGAACAAACATTTTACCTGTGGTAACCTGCTAAGTGCCTCCCTTCCTCTATCAAAAAGTGATTCCAGATTTTCATTGTATTATTTATATTTGACCTTGATATGGAGGAGTAAAACATTGTCTCACATGTAGCGAAGGTGTTGCATTGTGTCAGGCTTAAAGGTATGGGTTCAAACCCAGGTTTGAATCCCAGATTTGGTGCTTGTTAGCTGTTTGACCTTGGATAAATTCTGTAACCCTTCTCTGCCTTTGTTTTCTCATATATAAAATGGAGAAAAAAGCTATGTTACTTGAATGGTAAAATTTTGAGGATTAAATGTTAATAGTTGTTAAGCACTACCTCATAGGAGGTGCCTGGCACCTCATAGGTACTTTTTAAATAGAACGAAAGTAACAACTGCTCTTATTAATTCAAGTTCTATGTAAACTAAATTGGTGTCCTTTATTATGTCATATATCTATTGCTTTCTTCACTTCCTAAAAAAGAACAGTGAATTGGCATTGTCACCTGGACTATTTTTCTTTCAGATGTTATCTACCTCAGAGGTTATACTTGCATGTTTTTCTTAAATTCTGATCAATGGAAATGAGAAATTTTCTTCTTTAATATAAGTCAGTACAATTATAGTGGCCATTCCTGTTACCTAACCAATATTTTAATTGAAAATGTAAGTCACATCCAAGGAAACAACACATTCGCTCACTGAATATGGAATGAGGATCCATCATGAAACAGACAACATGTATGTGAATGCAATATGTATATTTGATTTTCTTTTTGTTTGACTTTGAGTTTGTGCTGCTTACTCCATCAGGACAAAGAGAATTTACAGAGTCTTCTGGAAAAGCCAACTTGTACATTGCATTAAAAAAAGAAAAAAATGCCAGGCACCAAAGTCTGAGCTCTTTACTATAGGACTTAAAACTCTTCCCTGAAATGCTCTGTTATTGGTGGGACTCAGCCCCACTTCAAGGGTTGCTTCTCTCTGTCCTGTTACCTTCTGGCAATGTCCATTTTAGATTTCGATTTCTGATGGAGAGAATCTGTATGCCCAGTTCCCTTTTCTTTCAGTCTGGCTACTTATTAGACCATCAGCCAGACTTGCCTCAAGCATAGATAGCCCCTCGTGGGATCCACATGGTGCTGGCTCCATGACCAGGGCATAAACAGAGGCCACATATACATTGATTGGCGCTTAAGAGGCAAAATTTCATTTGTTAGCAAGCAGAACAATGTGTCTGTTGCAGACACTCTGTGCCTCCTTTACTCATTCATGTTGGCAAAATTTAGCAAATTATCATGAGCACTTTTTTTATTCTAGAAGTTTTCTATTCTCAACTCAGAATTTTCAACCTAGATTTGCTAGTAGAACATGGTCTCCACCAGAGCAGGGACATGGGACTGAGTCTGCCTTCTTTGCCTCTATATCTCCAGTGCCTTTCACATTGTCCACGAAGGAACTTCACTCCATATTTAATGAATGAATGCGTTGTTTCTCTGAATGTGACTTCTGTTTTCAATAAAAATATTGGTTTGGGAACTGGAGTGGCCACCATGATTGTACTGATTTATTTTAAAGAAAGAATAAAAGAGAAGTGGAGCAGAGGAAGAAAAGAAGAAAAGGGAAAAGGAAAGAAAGGCCCCAGTTTCTCTAGAGTTGGGAGTGACTTCCTGCTTGTTTAAATGCTTGGCTGCTGAATCATCTGACACCTCGTCCTACTGTCCTACCTAGAAACGGCCAAGAAATTCGTGCTCATTGGAGAATCCATTGGTTTATAAATGCAAATGAGTATTTAAAGTGTTCTTGTTTTTTCCCTCTTTTTAAAAAACTATAATAGTAATGATTTCCTATCAAACATCATTTTACCTCAAACAATAAGAATTGCAACAAAATGCAAATCTCTTTTTCTCTTCTTGCCTTTATACTCTCGTTCAATTATTTAAAGTAGCCTCTATTAGCAGGTTGATATCTATGGTTCCAGTATACTTTTCGAAAATAGAACACAAAAATAGGTGTGTGTGTGTGTGTGTGCATTATATATTTACAAGAATCTGACATGTTTATTAAGCATAGATCTCAGAACACAAACTCGAAGGATACATTTCTTTTTTTTTTTTTCAATAAATGAACATGATTTGCACACTGAACAGGAAACTCAATCTCAAATTGATGTCCCCCAGCTCCCAAGAGTTCTACCAAAGTCAAAAGGTCTTATGAGGAATTCATAAGATGCTTTTCATGATGGCTTACATCATGGAAGCTCCTGGGGTCTTTTCTCTACCCAGGTTCCTGCTGAGATGTCCATGGTCTCTGTTTATACGGTTGTTTCCAGGTGTTGGTAAAACGTCTGTTGGTGGTGATGACACATGGATGGGCAAAAGGAATGGTGATATATTATCTGAAAGGGCATTCTGTCCTACATATGTTTATATTGTTTCAGGAGAAGCAGAAATGAGGATATCATGGCACATATGTGTATAAAACTAATTATAGTGGACCTAGGAAACTATCCCCATATTAACTATGAAGTTACATTGGTCATTTTATCCTTTCTTTTTGAAAGTGAATTAACAGATTTCAATAAACACAAGGAGAAAGCTTAATAGGCCTCGTATCTGGTTCAGACTCCATGTGCATGAAGTTCTTTGCTAATGAATCCTTTTTAGTGGCGCTCAGAACTAAGCTGCATAATTCAATATAGGCATAACAATATCCAACATGGAGTGAATCATTACTTGAATTGTGAGAAGGCACTGTCTGCCTTGGAAAATGACCTCTAGAGTCTTCTCATTTTGCTTTTTCCCCCTTTCCTCATTATTTCACAGGTGTATTGATTAGGTTTGCACCTTTCTATTTTCTTTTCCTCCTGTTTGTTCCACTCTTTGTCCTTATTTTCCTAACTGCAACAGATGTCCAGCCCACTCCTTTGCAAGGGATGAAATTCCTTAATGAAACAATTGGTGATAAAGACCCGGGCTCTTCACACATGGTCAATAACTGTCTTTGAAATTTAAAGGAGAAGCATGAACCTTGTGAGCTTGGATGAGAAAACTCGCTTTGCAATTTAAGCTGATTGAACAATGTGTTAGAGGCACTGAAGGAGTGGGTAGCTTGATTCATTTTACATCACATACCCAACTTGAGTTCCACCCAATTTCTGAGTCTTCAGCTAAGTCAAGGAACTTTTAGAAATCCAGGACTTACAAAGTATGTGTGCAGTCCAGGAACATTCATCATGTTATCTTATCTGATAGTGCTGCTTCCCCTTCTGTTCACCAAAATAGAAAAGTCAGTGCATGTGGATGATGTGCCCTTGGCACTGCAGTATAAGGCATTTTGGTCAAGTTGACATGCACTGTTGGGTGTGAGAAGTCAGTTTTATTTTTCAGCTTTCAACATTTCTATCAATTGAACACGCAGCTGCAATTGGAAATCTCAATATCCATTTAGGTAACATGTTCACCTCTAAAATTTGCATTAGAGTAGATAATAAATCTGGATATTAGCTTCTGTGCTAAGAAGCAAGGAGGAAAAGGTAAGACATTGGAATGATTGATCTTTTCAGTGTATCGTCCTGATGGCTCTCTATAATTATCCACTTTAATCTTTTCCATGGTCATGGATGGAAGGTTATGGAATTCTGACACACTTGTGGCTTGTGGAACTCTTTTTATGACATATATAACTCTCTAGACTTAATGTATACACCTTACACAGTTTGAGGATAAATATACACCTATGAAACCTGTATTAGTCTGTTCTCACACTGCTAATAAAGACATACCCAAGACTAGGTAATTTATAAAGAAAAAGAGGTTTAATGGACTCACAGTTTTATACAGCTTGGGGAAACAATCATGGCAAAAGGCAAAGGAGAAGCAAAGACGGGTCTTCATGAAGGCAGACCAGAGAGCATGTGCATGGGAACTGCCCTTTTATAAAATCACCAGCTCTCATGAGACTTATTCACTACATGAGAACAGCACAGGAAAAACCCACACCCATGATTCAATTACCTCCCACTGGGCCCCTCCCATAACACATGGGGATTAAGGGAGATACAATTCAAGATGAGATTTGTTTAGGGACATAGTGAAACCCTCTTAAATCCATTACCACCATTAAAGCCATAGACATATCCATCACCTCCCAAAGTTTTCTCCCACCTCAGCTTGTGGTGCCCTTTTTTTCTTGCATAATTTCAACTCTTATTTTAGATTTGGGAGTACACTTGCAGATTTGTTACATGGGCATATTTGGGGTACGAATGATCTTGTCACCCAGGCAGTGAACATAGTACCCAATTGGTAGTTTTTTAACGCTTGCCCCTCTTCCTCCCTCTCCCCTCTAGTAGTTTCCATTGTCTGTTGTTCTCATCTTTATGTCCATGTGTACCCAATGCTTAGCTCCCACTTATAAGTCAGGATATGTGGTATCTGGTTTTCTGTTCCTTCATTAATTCACTTAGGATAATGGCTTCCAGCTGTATCTATGTTGCTGCAATCAACATGATTTCATTATTTTCTATGGCTACATGCTATTCCACCGTGTATATGTACCACATTTTCTTTATCCAGCCCACTGTTGATGGACACCTGGGCTGATTGCATCACTTTGCTATCGTAAATAGGGCTGCAACAAACATACAAGTGCATGTGTATTTTTGACAGAATTATTTATTTTCCTTTGGATACATACCTACTAATGAATTGCTGGGTCGAATGGTAGTTCTGCTTTAAGTTCTTGGAGACATCTCCGAACTGCGTTCCACATTGGTCTGCTTCTCAAGTGATGATTTTTCTTATTTCTTAATCTCGGACCAGAGCCTAGAGTTAGAACGTTTTCTTTTTTTTTTTTTTTTCCTCATTGCTTTTCCTAGACCATTTCCCCTTTCTTCCCTAAATACCAGTTCCTTTGAGATGCATGTTGTCAGCACAAGTCCTCTTTGATACAGTCATCCATTAATGTTCAAGTCACTCCACATCCTATTTATTGACAATTTAAATAGCTCAATAGATCGCTCAATAGTCACATCTTTATTATTTAAGGGATATTCTATATTTAGAAGAATGATCCATCCAACCTGTTGATATCTCACATTCTTTCTTCTCTCCCTTCCAGGGATCGTTTTCCTCCACAATGCCTGTTTAGCCATCTATTTCTATGATATTACCCCAGATTCTAAGCTCATTCCCATTCCTTTTGTCTGGGATATTTTCTTCAGACCTCTCATGACATGTTATTTCAGTTATTCAGGTCTATGTTAAAATGAAACTTCCTTAGAAAGTCTTTTGTGGTCTCCTAGGATAATGATCCCATCATAACTCTCTTTCCTCAGCTTTCTTTTCACACTGCTTCATTTTTTCCCTCACCTTTTATTGCCATCTTGACCATATATTACAGGTGAAAACATTTCCTGTCTCTTCCCATAATGTATGTCCATAAGATAGAATTTTATCTGCTTGTTCACCACCATGTTCCTTGCACCTAAACTCTGTCAAGTCATATTAGACTCTACATAGATATTGAGAATGAAATAATGAATAGATTATGTGTGTTTATAGCTATGTACCAATTTACCATGAACACTTTCAGGCCACTAATGAATTATTACACCGTGTCAATCCTCATATGGTAACTTTTATATATTAAGAGCATTCCTGGGAATAATTTCCATCAAAATTTTTATATTTCCCGCTTGAAATTTTTCTGATGTGTTTTAATTAATCCAGTAACATTCATAGCTTATCCTGTATTGCTGTGTAGATTCCTCTTGGGAGGAATTTTGAAACAGGCATACCAGCTCTTTATATTTCTAGCATAAGTTTTGATAATTCTTTTGTCGCTGGAGGAGAGAGATTACATTCATATCAAAGATGAGGGAACATGGGTCATTCTTGTGAATAAGAAGATTTATTGCTCGCTTAATTTTCAAGGAAATACCTTTAGCTCCTTCTTAAACTATGGGTCAGTAACTTTTCCCGTGTTTATGTAGCAGCTTTATTCATGGGCCTGATATTTGGCCTCTTCTGGGGAGTTCTGAGACTCTGCATCAGAAAAATGCTCTGCTTTGTGTACATAGATGATCTGTTGAACTGCCACCACAAGACTCCTACTGGGCTGTTTCACTGAGGTAGGGATGTCTTACAACTTTTTTCTAAGGCATTAATAATTCTTTTCTGATTTTTCTTGTGATCAGTGGCCTTAAGTTGTAAGATGTCTGGCAGTATCCAAAAACACAGACTAATTCTGAAAAAAAAGACTTTCCCCTCTGCAAATCTAGTTAAACTTTATATAGACTTCAGCCTCATGAACTCCTTTTTTTCTAAGCAATTCTTTAGCAAACTCTTAAGATTAAGATGCACTGAGCCCAGGAGTTTGAGACCCGGATGGGCAGCATAATGAAACATCATCTCTTAAAAACAATTAGTCAGGCATGGTGGCATGTGCCTGTAGTCACAGCTACCTGGGAGGCTGAGGTGGGAGGATCACTTGAGCCCTGGTGTTTGAGGCTGCAGTAAACCATAATCATGCCACTGCACTTTAGCCTAGATGATGGAGTGAGATCCTATCTCAGAAGAAAAGATACAAAGATAAAAAAATAAAAAATAAGAAGATTTAATGAAGGCCTTCCCCAAGGTAACCTCCTCTGAAACTTAATTTTATAGTTTCAGAAAACCATAAGGTCTCTGATCTTGAGTAGAAAGTCTTCTTTCTGGACTTTGGCATAGTTCATATTCAACAAATGGTAAATAATTAAGTAAATATTGAAAAAAATGGAGGAGAGGAGAGAATGCATTTTTTTTTTCACTGAGAGAGAATCTCTTTATGTTCTTTGGGTACTTTCTTGGTAGAAGTGCTAAAACTTTCAGCTGGGAGCCTCTCTGCCTTAAACACAAATCACTGGTCTGGTGAGTCAAGTAAGATATTGATAGCACAAATTCCCATACAAATGTGAAGGGGAAATACATGCATATTAGCACCCCTCCATGTTTAATCTGAAAGAAAAAAAACAAGAGAGAGAATGATTCACCTAAGCAGAGAAAAGTGACCAGAGAGCAAAAAAGGGCTAAGTGGGTTATGTTTCGGCTAGAAACTTGTTGGTATTAAACATGAGAAATATAAGAATATAGAATTTTTTAAAAAGAATTCTTGTGAATTCTGTATAGTTTTCTTCATTTTCCTGACTATGTACTGATAATAGAAATTATTTTCAGACATGTTTTGAGTATTGTCATTTTATTGAATGTATGTTTTTATCCTGTGGGGCCCTGTTTTACGTGGTTGCTTATTGTGACTCATCACTGATGTGATGGGAGGATCACCTAGGCTGGCTCTGGATTTTCTAGTGATCAGAGAAGGCTTCTCGGAAGGGACAGTATTTTACCCAGGCCTTGAAGGATGGGTGGACTATGAATCAATAGAGACGACAGACAGAGTTTCCAGATGGAACCAATAATTAAAGTGATTCACAGTGGTAAAGATCAGGAAGCAGGGAAGAGCTCGGTGTGGCTGGAATCTTTTGCTTGGAATGTGTTCTTTACATCTGATCATCATGCCAACATGTACACACACATATTCCAACATTTCCACCTGGTGAACCTCACTCATCCTTGAAGTGTTAGTTTAGGCTCCACTACCTCCAGGAAGCTTTCCTTGATTTCTCTCTACACAGTGGTATGTGAGGGGCTTGTGATGTAAAGTCAGGGGACCCAGGGCTTCTATTATCAGAGCACTCATCACCCAATAATGCAAGTGCCCATTGCATCTCGTTTTCGGGATGACAGGCAACTCTTGTTTATCCTTATATTTCCCAGTATCTATCATAGTACCAGGAATATCATTGACCCTTAATAATTGTGTGTGTGTGTGTGAGTGTCAGAGAGAGAATACTTCTGAAACAAATCTTGAGAGACACAGCATAGTAGACACTGATTTTCTTGCCTGCCAGATGAGTCAACTGTCCCATAAGCTCCCATTGTTGGAGAGAATCTTTAGGACTATCTAAATCATCCCCTCATTGTAGCAGACATTAGAGAGTTGAGAATAGAGGTAATGAGAAGGATGATATCTAAGGAAAGCACACAATTTGTGCCAGTTGGACCACTCTGTTGGTTACCCCACTGGTGCATTTTCCCCTGTCCCATGTGGTTACTTTGCAAATAAAAAAGGTAGCATTATTTTTATTTAAGAACAAGAAGTTTGCAATCCAAGATGCAAAAAAAAAAAAAACTGAAAAAAAAATCATGGCTAAAATGTCATGCCCTGAGGCATAGCTAAGTCTCACAGAAGTGACAGAATTCATTTGCTTGGAAATATTAAATATAGAATCCAGTCAGCAACTCCCCTTACTTCTTGCTCCACAGTCTATTGTCACTGTTGTCAGTCACAGCTGCTCCATCCCTCGCCCACTCACATTTATATTGAGTGCACCTGTGTGACATTAAGGTACAAGGAGCCATAATAATAAGGGTTTGGGAGTAAAGTTTTTCGCTCACTGAATACATAAACCCGTAAAATAGTGGTTTAAAATAAGAGACTGACAGGTGATGAATATATTAATCATATTGGTGAACATATCAATCAGCTCTACAAAAAGATGTGTTCTTTTAATTTTCTTGTGAGATATAAGAGCAAACAGGTAATATGAACTAATGACTTCACGGGATCTTCCATGTCTATTCATCCAACACTACTAATTTACCATGATAGTCCTTGGGTTGTGGCAGTAAACAACAGACATGGCCATTTACTCTAGGACATCACTGTGTGATGGCTGGATTGCTGGTGAATACATAATCACAAATGTAACCATTTGTTCCTGCAGGTGCTGGAAGGAGACATGCAAACATCCCTAGGATCTGCAACAGGAGAATCCATTTCCATGTCCAGGCAACAGCACCCTCCTAAGGAAATTCCTCTTAGGAGAGCATTTGTTAGTGTTTGCCAGAGAAACAGAACCAATAAGATGAGATAGATGATAGCTAGATAGACAGACAGATAGACAGATAGATGATAGATAGAGAGATAGAGAAATAGATAGATAGACAGATAGAGATAGCTAGCTAGATAATAGATACTTTAAGGAATTGGCTCACACAATTTTGGAGGCTTGGTAAGTTCAGATTCTGCAAATCTGTGTTAGTTTGCTAGGGTTGCCATAACAAAATATGACAGTCTGGATGCCTTAAACAACAGAAATTTAGAAATTTATTTTCTCACATTTGTAGGGGCTATAAGTGCAAGATCAATCTCTCAGCAATCCCACCCCCCAACCCTGAGGACTCTCTCCTTGGTTTGCAGATATCTGTCTTCTCACTCTGTACTCACATGGGCTATTCTCTGTGGGTGTGTATCCCTGGGTGTCTCTTAGAAGAATAGCAGTAATATTGAATAAGGGACCATCCCAGTGGCTTCATTTTAACTTAATCACATTTTAAAAACCTTGGTTTCAAATACAGCTTCATTATAAAGTACTGGGGGTTAGGGCTTCAGTATACAAACTTTGGAGGAACACAATTAAACCCATAACAGATAGGATCTGATGCGTAAGTAGGGTTTGCACTGGTGTGTTCTGACAGTGAGACTCATCATGGCACATTCTCTGCAGGCACTTGGGATGCATTCTGTCTTGTCAAAGTGCAGCATTCACTGTGGTGATGAGCTCCTGGTGAATCTATCCAAGGTCCAAAGGAGATGGGGAAAGAAGGTCCCTTTCCCGGAGAGAACAAAATCTTAAAATGCCCTCCAGCCTCTGGCTAGTGCAAACCTGTTAAAGTTATTTTAACCCATGTAATCCCAAAACAAGCTTAGGATGTAAGGATCATTATTGCTCCTGTCTTGGCAACGAGGCAAGTGGCGTGGTTAAGTAACTCATCCAAGATCATATAGCTGATCAGGTGAGGAGTCGGGATTTCCAACCTCTACATCAGAAGGCTTGCCTCCAGGCCAGCGCTCAAGATCAGCAGAGTATGAGCAAGGAAGGGTGTGTGTTGAGAGATGAAGCTGCATGGGGACCTTACAGGACTCCAGAAGGAAATCGGGCTCCACCTTGAGACCAGTGGAGAGCCTTTGAGAGATTTAAGAGCGAGAATGATAGGATTAGAAGAGTCCTTTGGCTGCTATTTGAAGAATAGATTATTTAAGGACAAGAATGCAAAACAGGAGACCAAGGAGGAGGTTTCCACAGTTTTCTGATGACAGAGGACATTGACTTGGACTAGGCTTATGGCAATAGAGATAAAAATAAGTAAAAATTCCAGATGTATTTTGAAGATGAAAGAAATAAGAACTCAGATATTGAGAGATAAATCTTTAAAGAGCTATGATGACAGGACTAATTGCATACAATATTCAATTATATATTATCAAGCAAAATACTTTTAAATTACAAAACATCATGATGATGACAAATAACTTAAGATAGGCTGAATATATTTCCTTTTGTCTAAATAAAATGCTCTGCTGTTAGTTTGTCTCCTTTGCCTCCACTCCCCAACCTCCGTTAAGAAAAACATTAGAGAAAGAAAATGTGCTACACAAAAGTCAGATTACAGCAGAGTCTAGGGTAATTGGCTCATATACCAGTTCAGTTCCCATAGTTTCTGTGCATGTACCTTTTTTAAACATCTACAGTATGCGGAGATATAAAATGAGTCCATTTTCAGTGACACATTTAGCTCTAAGATGTGTTATCCTAGCCAATATGTTCATAGATGAACTGCCTTTTTGTAAAGTGTGTTTTCTTTATTACTGTAAAAAAAGAAGTTTGAGGCCCATCATGAGGAACTGGGGTGAGATACAGTGAGATTCAACCCCGAGCACATGCTCTGTGGGCACGGAGAATGCATTCTGTCCAGTCAAAGTGCAGCATTTCCTGTGGTGGTGAGCTCCTGGGTCCAGCTCCAGACTACTTTGCAGCTGAGCTTCATCTTTGGCAGGGGTTTGTCAGTGCTTTGCCATGGGAGAGGAGGGTGGGATGTTAGCTCTGCATTGGGTCCTAGGTGAGAACCGTGCCGTTAGTGACAAAGATCTGTGCTGAGCAAAAATAAAAAGGAATGTTAACTACAGTGAGAAGCAACTGATTCAAATAAAAGATTGAAGAGCCAATGGAACAGAGGCTCCCTGCTCCTCCCAACTACCCCGCATGAATACCCTGGCCCTGAGGACACTCCAACAGGACTAGGCACTGCTGGTCCTTCAGGCAGACCTAAGTGTGTGTCCGTTCCTGCCTGCAGCCTTACCACGTGGCATTTCCCACAGCAGACAGTCAAAACCACTCCAGCCCTGGGAGGACAAGCTCAAGTGTCACTGGTTCCAGGATCTTCAACGATACCTCTTTCCTGGCTCATCTGTCCGGAATTCCTCTAGCCTGCTGCTTCCTCCAGCCTGGCATCATGGGTGGTGGTCTGGGATCTCTGTAGGTAGCACATGAACAAGGGATCAAACAGTGTCTTACAGTAAGGAAGTCACTGCCTTTCACTTCTCTTCAATTCTTATCTGTAAGCAACAGAAAAAGTGCAAGTTTGGTGCTAATATGTCTTTACTAACTCTCTGATACCTGCTAGTCATTTTTTCTTAATAAAGAGAGAGCAGGCCTTGGGCTTAGAGGCTTAGCAGCAGTATCTACCTGGAATTTAATAACATTTTTAAATTTTTCAGATACTTTCTATTTATGGCAGAGATACCAGTCCCATTTATGTTTGTGACACAGATCTTCCTTTAAAAATAAATGTACTTGGCCGGTTGCGGTGGCTCCTGCCTGTAATCCCAGCACTTTGGGAGGCTGAGGCAAGCAGATCACAAGGTCAGGAGTTTGAGACCAACCTAGCCAATATGGTGAAACCCCGTTTCTACTAAAAATACAAAAATTAGCCAGGCATGATGGCATATGCCTGTAGTCCCAGCTACTTGGGAGGCTGAGGCAGACGAATCGCTTGAACCCAGGAGGCGGAGGTTGCAGTGAGCGGACATCATGCTGCTGCATTCCAACCTGGGTGGCAGAGCGAGACTCTGTCCGAAAAATAAATAAATAAATAAATAATAAATAAATGTGCTTAAGTAAAAAGGGGAGTTAAGGAGAAATGCCAAGTGATAGGAGAGGAGTTAGGAAAATATAACAAACATTGTGAATAAAAGTTTAATCAGTACAGACCTAGATAGCTCTCATGCCCTGATGCACAGATAGGCAGGTCTCCACATTCATAGACAACCAAGTCCCTAAAGATATTTGAGAGAAACATGTGCAATAGCCAGACTTATAATGAAAGTTAAAAAACTGCATTTCCAGAGTCCAGTATCTGTTCTTTAATTGTCTTCCTTTACATTTGAATGCCCAGTCAAATGTGGTCCAGAGAACATTTAACTGAGGAGTGAGACTTTCTAATTTTCCTTCACCTAGTGATGCCCATGTTTGAGTTTCATGAAATTTAAGAGAACTATTATTATATAGTGACATAATAATTTCCTGTGCTATCTTTTTTTCTTCTTTTCTTTATTTTTATTTTTTAAAGCAAAAAAAACACAAAACAATAGAATGGCCATCAATTGCATGAACACTACTCTAAGTAAGGCCAAACCTGAACTGTTGGCTGCTTGGCAGTGCCATATTGATAACTTAGAAGGAGCAGATGTAGAAATATCAATCACAGGTGGTGTAGAGGTGTCTGTGTACAGAGCACAACATTGTATATTAAAAAGATGTTGAACCTTTAGAATTACTGATATAGTTTTATACAGTGTAATATGCCCATGTTAAATAGGAGCTCAGAATTTATCTTAATGAAATTCTATTTTATGTTACTTATAAATTGATTTGTGTTTTTCCTCCAACAAAGTATTAACTTTCTGAGGCTTAGAGGCTCTTCTAAACGCTTTGACCCCCAGCCCCTGTAGGGGGCTGGAGAATGTGTATGCTCTCATCTTTACAGCGAATCTCCTCTTTTGGATGGGGTGTTGCAATTTTCTTTTAGAGGATCACACTTAGTCCAGACAATGTAGTTTTGAAGGGGCTGGTTTCATCTCTGGTTCCATGGGTGGACACTGGATCCACTCTGGTTTAGCAAATTACTGCATCAGTGTAACACATTTGTGAATGGGTACATGATCGAAACTGGACCAACAAGAACCCTACCTAGAGTTTCACTTGAATTGTTAGGATAGAGGAATTATCTTTCCTGAAACACCAGGGCTATTGTCTAAGGAAATCAGAACCAAGAGTGAAGCCAATTCAAAGAAAAGCAGAGCCTTGAGTAATAAAGAGAACCCAGATAACCCAGGTTGTGCACTACTTCAAGCAATTTCTAAAAGTATTATGCTAGAACTTTTCAGTCATATAAACCAATGAATTCCCCTTCCACCTTTTTAGGTTTAAGCTAGTTTCTGCTGGGTTTTTGCATTTTGCTTCTGAAAGAGTCCTCACTAAAACATCTCTTCTTCCCACCAAACACAGTGCCAGGCATATGATGTGTACTTGATAAATACTTGTTGATTTGAATGCTACACGTTCCCCTATACTTAGAGAACAGGATGGTGTAATCTAAAGGGCATCAGAACACGAGTCTGAAGGTTTAAATCATTACTCATTTAGCACATGTTTACTGAGTATCTCCTTAGTGCCAGGCACTGTTCTAGCTTCTGAGAATACCACAGTGAACAAATAAAGTCCCATTTTAATGGAAAGGATATTCAAGTAGAAGAATATGTAATATGTCAGGTAGTGATATATTATATTCAGCTATGAACAAAGACTTGCAACCAAGTAGGTGTGAGACCTTGAGTGAGCCACTTTATCATTCTGGGTTTCAGTTTTCTCATACATTTAAAAAAAAAAAAAAAAAAGAATTGGAGTTGCAATCTTCTCACTCTTGCTCTTTTTTTTTTTCCAGGAACACAACGACCACCCACACCAACAATATTTCTTTTTCTTAACACACTTTTATAAACCTTAATCCTGAAGCACACCTGAAAATATATTTGCTGGTAGCTGATATTCTGGGGAATGGTATATTTTCCTGTGTTTATTGGTAAATTTCTCTTTGGACAATTTTGAGATCTATGAATCCTTTCTTGTTCAGGTTTCCCAGATATGAGTCAGATTCCTGTGGGGTTTTGGGGCTGTCTCAACTAGCTGAATTTGTGGGGTTTTGGGGCTCTCAATTAGCTGAATTCCCTTGAGGTCTTCACCTGAGAGTGCTGTCTGAGTCTACCTGTTCTGTCTGAGAGCTTTTCCTGAAATCAATGATCACTCAGTCACCTTTCATTTGGTGAAAAGCTTCTGTTAGCTCTGAACCTTGGTTAAGTTGAGACATCCTCTTCCCCTCACACAGCTCCTCAGTTAATCACTTTACTTATCACAATCTCTGGTCTTGCCTACTTCTTCCTATAAGTTTTCAGAGTCCTCAGAACTTCTCTCCCAGTGGAAATGATCTCAGTAGTCCTACTGCTGCTGTCTTTTAAAGTGATACCATAAATAAAATTTGGCTCTGAAGAGTGACTCACATACTGTGCTTCTCAAGTGATGTTTCTACATCTTATTTTTATATGTGTATACTATTTTAACAAATATTTACTGAGCATATACTATGTGCCTGTGGATGCTGCATTGCTGTGTTCCCCCTAAACCCCTTGTTCTTCTCCCCAGTAGGAGTAGAAGAGAATTAAATTTGCTTTTGGGCAAACACCTTCGTATTCTCATTTCACTTACTGTTCTCTCCATTTTGCATATTGCATGCACACTTAGCTCGCCCCTCCTTATTCCTACATCTCATCACAGCTAGAGGTCCAATGCCTCCTCTCCAAACAATTCCCAGGATGTCTTGCAGGCCACTAAGACATCAGGCTCTTGGAAAAACATATCTTTTAGTTTTTTTCTAAAAGCCTTTTGAAAGATGACTGTGAAACATTTGGGAGGGATTCCTCAGGAGGTGATTTTGATCTTGGGCATATGGTATACCCTTCATAAACACTTCCTGGCCATTCTGCTCACAGTACTAGCTTATTTCGGGCTGAAAGCCCTGGAATGGTACACGGAAGGGATTCAACCTCCACTTATCCCCCACCTGCCATGACATTGGTAGGCTATAGTTTGGGGATCTCCAGCAGCGCCAGCATAGTTTGTAGAATCCTAGGCAGCCCTATTTTAGTTCCATCCTGCTGATTAAGTCACATGGCCTCCACCATGTTTGTCTCTGAAATGCATGTCAGAATCACTGCTCTGGTCCCATGACCATGCTACTTTGTGCCATTTCTCCTAGAGAGGGAGATTGGATCTGATTTCTCTTAATCTTCCCAACACCTTCTCACTGCTTTGCATGCAGAGAGTGCCTGGTGAATGTTTTCACAATTGGATTTTGAATGAGTTACTTGGATAGCTATTGACAATATCCCAGCTTCTTGATAAAGTAAAACCTTATGTTAGTCATTGAATTTCTATCAAAGGCATTGCAAACTGGTTATGGATTTTCTTTTTTAAAAAAGAAATAAATCTACCATTTAATACTTACTCTGGCACTAAAATGTGATCTAGGACGGTTAGCTATAACTCAGAAGTCACATAAAGCATTTATTAAATTAAAAATGAAAATAAGAGAATAAACATCAGATCAAGATTTAGTTAACTGTAAACAATAGCTAACTGCACAATATTGAGAAAGTCTGGAGCCCTCTCCATAATTTGGGGGAGGTTTTGTTTGTTTGTTTTTTGAGACATAGTCTCACTCTGTTACCCAGGCTGGAGGGCAGTGGCATGATCTTGGCTCACTGCAACCTCTGCTTCTTGAGTCCAAGCAATTCTCCTGCCCCAGCCTCCCTAGTAGCTGGGATACAGGCATCCATCACTGTGCCCAGCTAATCTTTTTGTTTTGGTAGAGATGGGGGTTTTACCATTTTGGCCAGGGTGGTCTTGAACTCCTGACCTCAAGTGATTCACCCACCTTGGCCTCCAAAAGTGCTGGAGTTACAGGTGCAAGCCACTGTACCTGGCCAAGTTTTTAGGGGTTAACTACTTATGATTTTCCCTCTTTCTCCATTTCTCATTCACATAGGCTACCCTAGAGCTGTCCCACCCTACATCAATGTCAGCATGAAGCTCAGTTTCTTCACTGTTTCCACCAAAATTCATGTACACACAGCCATTTTCTGAATTTTGTAACATGAAAGAACTGGGGTAGGTGAGAGAAAGAATGCATGGAGAGCATACACTCCTCTATCTTGCTGGATATACCCAGCCCCTTTCCTTTTATTTTCTTCCTCCCTCATTTAGTGGAGAAAACAATTAATTCTCCCCCTTGTTTTACAACCAACTCTTCCACCTATTTTTGTGCCTTCTTCAATCCAAATCATTTTTCTGAACAGTTCACTTCCTAAGAGTACTGGCATAATAAAAATTTCTCCATTTTATGATGCAGAAAATAGGTCTCCCATATTTAATATGGGCTTCAAGTGGAGTTGCTGTCATCTGAAAATCCACTTCTCCAAAGGACAATACACTAGAAATGAGGTAAAGCTTGCAGATGGAGTGAAACATCCAAACACCAAAAAATGGAAGGAACTGATCTTCAGCACCCAAGATCCAAAAGAAAGCTACTCAGCAGCTGCTTCTCTTGACTTCTGCTTCAGCAGGGCAGGACCTGAGAGACCTCTGGAGATCTATGGCATGACATCTAAAGAGCCACATGTAGGCTATGGAAGAGTTAAGTTCCTAGCCTGGGCCAAGTGCCTTAGCTTTGATGAGGATATCTCTTTACATTCTACCTGTGCGTTGAGAAAAAAGTCAGAAGCTGGCCACAAAATGTTATACAATGGGTCTCGATCAATGGCCCTATGGAGTAGATGGTATTAAAACAAATGCAGTAACTGGAGGTCCTATCTTTACCCACCAGAAAGATCTTTTTCCTCCCAAATGGTAGTGTCCCAATGCAGAAGGCTAACTGCCAAAAGTTTATTATGTGCAAGTGTAGCAATTTATAGTTTCCAGAGGATGAAAATCAGATGAAGGGTACTCAATAAATGCTTGTAAATGATGATGCTCTGGCAGCAGCAGTGCATATCCAAGTTTGAGCCCAGCATGGTGCTGACTTGTGCTCTTCTGGTGGAAACCCAGCTACTCTGCCAAGACTCCCTGCTGTGTAGCCATCAAGGAGGGCTTCCTCTTAGCTATAGTGCAGACCTGCAGTGGCTTGCTGAACTGTAGAGTGAGGCAGGCCAATAAATGGTGGAGAACTGGCAACTTGGCCAAAGGAAGTGTTGGGTCAATGTGTTCATTGGATTCTAGATGTAACCAAAGAATGTATTAGATCATGGACCTCCAGGGCTATGGTCTCTAGACCAGGAATCAGCAAGCAATGCAACCTGTGGGCCAAACCTGGGCATGGCCTCTTTTTGTACAGCCTGCAAACTAAGAATTATTTTTACATTTTTAAACAAACAAAGAATATGTGGCAAAATATGTTGGTGGCCTGCAAAGCCTAAAATATTTACTAACTGGCCTTTTACATGAAAAGTTTGCCAACTCCTGCTCTAGATCAATAGTATTCAATCTTGATTACACACTAGGATCACCCAGGGAATCTTTAAAAACAAAACAGCACAGATAAACAACTCTGCCTTTGAATAGGGAAAAACATACTTTTCTTCTCTCTGTTGGCACACTCCACACAGAACACTTTTGTGCCCAAACGTGTAAGGTCCACATCAATTCTCCATGGATACCAGTTGGGTTTTCTATGATTCAACTGAATTCTGACACTTACCAGGGTTAGCAGCAGATCCCACAAGTTAAGGGTTCAATCCCACAAGACTCCTCCCACTTCAAATGTTGATAGAAAGTTCAGATTGTCAACTGTGCAGCTTACCAATGGCTGTAAATCAGAGGTTCATATCATTCCCTCATTGGGTTTGACCATTTGCTAGGATGGCTCACAGAACTCAGGAAACGGTCATTTGCTAGATTATTGCTTTAATATAAAAGATGCAAGTTAAAAACAGCCAGATGGAAGAGGTAAGTAGGGCAAGGTGTGGGAAAGGGATGTGGACCTTTCACACCCTCTCAGGCATGACTTCCATGTGGCCAGCAACCTGGAAGCTCTCTGAAGCCCTTCTGTTAAGATCTTTTGGTGGAGGTTTCATTACGTAGGCATGATTGATGAAATCATTGCCTGTTGCAAATTAAGTCAACCTCCAGCCACTCTCCCTTCCCTGGAGGTCAGGGAGGTGGGTGGTGAAAGTTTCAACCCTCTAATCACATGGTTTGGCTCCCCTGGCAACCACCCCTCCATCCTTAGAGGTTTTCCAAAAGTGACCTCTTTAGCATAAACTCATCACTTAGGACATTCCAACGGCTTTAGGAGCTCTGTGCCAAAAATAAAGGCCAAGAGCAAATATACATTTATTATAAATAAATATACACTATATAAATAAATTCTTACAATATCACAGCTCTAAACTAACCTACTGAATTAGACTTTTCAAAATATCATTTGCACTTTTGTAAACATCTCCAGGTAATTCTGATGTTTATCTGTATTGAGACTGATGTATATGCTTAACTTTGAAAAAGACTCTCATTACAGACCTTTGCACTGTGCCCAATTTAGTGGAGTGTCAGGTGTACAGTGGATTAATCACAGCTTGTTTCAGCAGAAGGGACGTTTTAGGCAGGACTGATTAAGAGGAAGTCTCCAAGAAAGTTTTACCTTGCCCAGGGAAAATCTGAAAAGTTACAACAAAGCTGACATTTATTGAGCACTACTGTATTTGCTAAACACTTTATGTACATTTTCACATTGATTCTTGCAGCAACTCTACAAAATAAATTATCATGAGGTAAGTAAGGCTTAAGATGGTTAAGTAATCCATCCAAGCTTACCTAGTTATTAAGTGGCAGAGCCGGGATTTGAACCTGGGTTTGCTTTACTGCCAGGCTGTTACTGAGCGGAACCTTCGATACCTGGAGATCTGATAGGCCATCTTGGAAGTCACCAGGCACAATGTGCGAAATTCATTGACTGATACTCTTGCTTTTACACAGGGCCTCAGATGCTGGGAATCTGGGGCCTTCTGTCTTGGAGACTAACAACAGGGCAGGAGGCATCTGGATCTTAGCTCCTCACTCACCTGCAGTATTTCTACAGTTTTGTGGGCTCCCATCTTCTCCAGGACTCAAATGCCACACACAGAACTCCACCCCTTTAGACCTCAGGACATTGTAGAAAGAATGCACCTACTCGCTGCAATGAAGCTTAGGCAAACATAAAATATAATCCCAATAGTGCCCTCTGGAGTTCTCCAATGCAGAGGCCCTGATACTGCTTAACTCTACCGAGGAAACAGTGTTAGTGAGATTCACGAATTTGCTCAAAGTTGCAGGGATTCTCAATGGTGATGTCTGTGTAATGCCCATCCTCCCTCTGTGATGTCAGCATTTCCCTGACTGCTGCCAGTTCATGCATCCATCTGATTCCAAGGGGTCTCTTTTCCCTTCTCTATCTATTTCCATGGAAAGTCACCAGGGGCCTTCCCAATAAAGAAACTGTCCACTGATTCCTGTAGCCTCCTCGTGAGGTTTGGGTATGAGCTGTCCCTTCTCCCATCTCTCAGTGGCCTGGTTCCTGTTGAAGACTTTTCCCCTTCAAGGAGGCCCAACTGCAGCCACATTGTCAATTGCTCACTGGTTACCATGGAAACAGGTCTCAAGAGGGACTGCTTTTCTCCCTCCCTGAATGAGGCATATAGGGCTTTGTGAGGGAGAGTGCTTCCCCTTTCGTGGCCAGGAGAAGGACTGGCCTTGGGTAATGATGTTTATACTGTTTTACCCAAGAACTCCACTCTTTGTCAACATGGCATTACCAGTTTCTCATTCTGGAGAACAATTATTCTTATTTGGAGAACACATCCTGTCACTATTTCGATGGTTAAAAGACCTTCACTTACACAAAATGATTATGATAGTAGAAAGAATGGCTTAAAAAATATCATCACTTTCGTACGGTAAAAAGTTTGTTGACACACACAACAGCATGAATATGTCTCAAAATCCTTATGTTGGGTGAAAGAAGCCTTGCCAAAAAGAGCACATACTCTGTGATTTACATAAAACTCAAGAAAGTGCAAATTCATGTAGACTGACAGAAATCAGATCAATAGTTGCAGAGGATAAGGTGGAGCGACAGATGGATTATAAAAGGGCACGAGGACATTTTTTAGGGGGGGTAAAAGAGTAGTCTTGATTGTGGTGATGGTTTTAAAGGTGTATGAAACAACACACCCTGGCGCCTTTCAAAGGGTGGAGGGTGGAAGGAGGGAGAGGATCAGGAAAAATGACTAATAGGTACTAGGCTTAATACCTGAGTGATGAAATAATCTGTACAACAAACCCCCATGACAAAAGTTTACCTATGTAACAAACCTGTACTTGTACTCCTGAACTGAAAATAAAAGTTAAAAAAAAAAAAAAACAGAGCTATTATTGATTGTATTCCCTTCCCTCTTACATGCTAATATGGATATTTAACATACACCTGAGAATCATTCTTGATTCTTCCCTAATATATTTTCTTCCCATTTTACCATTGCAGCTATCTCATATTTCTGTCCATTTCACCACACAAAAAGCTTGAAAACCTTTATCTTTCTGTGCAGATTACTCCAAAAGGCTTGTGTTAGTTTGAGTTTCCTGGATTGGTGAAGTGACCTCAGCTGATTGGAGAACAGAACAAAGGTAGATGAAAGAGTGGGACAGTGAAGGAAGAAAAGTCAATCACAGATATCTTATTGTGGTGACTACCGCTGTGAGCAATGGAGTTCACGGCGCTGGGGAAATTCTGCAAAGCCACAGAGAAAGTGTCTCAAAGCTGTTTTTTTGAAGGATGGGGAGCAGGTATTTGTCTCCTGTTCCCTTCCATCACCGGTTGAATGGCTGGTCCCAGGCGCATTAACTCTCCTTAACTTCTGGGCTAATCTACAAATATCTCCTGAGGCAGAAAAACTAAATTAAGTGAAGCACTATAAGTAGCCTTCTGCCAAGGGTGCAGGAACTGCCCATCAGAGCTGTAGCTGAAACTATTGCAGTGGGCAAAAGAAGCACCTTTTATTAAAACAACAACAACAAAACCTTTTAACTACTCTTGTCTCTAGTCTTGTCCCTCTCTAAACTGTATTTTATATACTCCAGAATAATAATTCTTAAATTTTTATCTCCTAATGTAGTGCACTTTTTGTAAGTACATTCTAATTGCCAGATAGGGTTCTATGTGTTGTTGAACAAGACCAATGTTTACTGTCAGGGAATTTACATTACAGAAAGAGATGTATAAAAACAAGGAAATAAGCAGAAAAAATACAGTGTCAGAGAGTTGTAGATCTCATGCAGAGAATTAAAATGTACATGATAAAAAAAAGAAAAAACTAGATGGATACTCTAAATTATGTAGAAGGTTATTGCAGAGGTAATGAAACAGTTTAAGCTTGTAGGCGTGGGCATGCAGAGGAGTGAATGGATCCAGAATATGTTTAAGAATTAGTGTCTATGAATTGGTTAATGAATTTGAAGCTTGAGTAAAGAAGAAAAGTCGGGATGATGTCTAAGTTTTTGGCTTGAGGTCCCAAAAGATAATGACAGTGCCATGTATTGAAATGAAGAAGCCTGGGGGAGCAGAGAATTTCAGGAGAATATGGTGGATATCTTTTGACTTGTGCTGAATTTGAGATGATTATTAGTTATATATGTTTAGATATCAAACTTAAATGTCATGTTACTATTCTCCCACTTAAAAATATTTCTAGAACTCTACTTGCCCTTGAGATAAAGTCCCAGTTTGTTGACAGAACCCATTTCACGCTCACATCACCTTGTCTTTCATCCACCTCTGTATTTTAACATTCATGCACACTGGTATCTGTTTGCAGTTCTCAAAGGGCGACTGGCCGCAGGATGGCTCCCTGCAACGTCTTTCTATTTTTACTCTGTCATTCATTCTACTTCTTCCAAACTCAGTGCTGGTTTTATCCTTCACAAACATCTCCTGACACCCCTGTTAGTTGAGGTTACCCCATTCTGGGTTAAAACTACCTTGCTCTCAGTCTGTGTTTTCTGTACTTCTCTCTACCGTAATGCTTAACACATGGTGTAATGTATTCTGTTGCTGTTATTTTTCCCCTTCAGCTATCTATGTACAGCAAGATTTTATTCCAGTGCCTAACATTGTTCCTCCCTAGTATTAGATATCTAGTTCTATTAGTTGAATAAATAAATTAAGAAATGAATGAATAATAAAGAAAAAGAATGAAAGAAATACAGAAATAGTTGAAACTTTCACATGTTTAGTTAAACGTTTATACATTCTTGAGTATACTATTAGTTTTACGTTATTAGTTTCGGTTCTGCCCCTGAATGTTTGTAATGCCATGTTTGTAAGAAATTGGAAAACTTCTACCTTCTCCTTAATAAGTAAATTAAAATTTATATTTATATAAATTCCCTTATTAATAAAAGTGATGAGCTGAAGATATTTAACATTCATTTACATTATCATTTGCACTCCATTTTCACCGTTAAAAGAAAAACTTCAGCCAAATTAAATTTAAAGGAGTGTAATTGAGCAATGAATGATTTGTGTATCAGGCAGCCCCCAGAATAACAGTAGATTCAAACAGACTCAGAGATACCTCATGAAAAACAGAAGTGATGTATAGAAATCAGCAGCGAGGTACAGAAACAGCTGGATTGCTTATAGATTGGAGTTTGCCCTATTTGAACACAGTTTGAACACTTAGCAGTCTATGAGTGGTTGAAGTATGGCCACTGTGATTGGCCAAGCCTCAGCTATTGTTACAGGCACATAATCCTAATCAGGTTTTTAATCTTGTCTGTTAAGCTAGGCTTTGAGTCCTTGTAGGCTCGCCCAAAACCAGTTCTGTAGGAAACAGACATAAGTGCAATAAGAGAAGGAAGTATACTTTGAAGCAGATGAGAAACAGTGAAGATATACTTTATATAATTTAAGTGTTGGTAAAGACAAAAGAAGAAGAAAAATAAGCGGCAGCAACAGTCACCACTCAAGCAAATATTCACAATGTTCAAATGTGAACATTCACAATGTTTGAAGATGGTCAAAAAGTGAAGTGAATAGCTATTTGGAAATACATGTTTTAAAGCTAGTTCAAAAAATTATTAGTTTTAAGAACTGAGGTGTCTAGGGGATTCAAAAAATTTTTAAAAACTACTTAGGTCAAGTAAAGTATTTCTGATTCACACAATCAATACATTCTGATTATGACAATGTCATGTTCAAGTGAGTTTAGCCAAAATAAATTCTAGGTCAGGTGCAGTCACTCACACCTGTAATCCCAGCACTTTGGGAGGCTGAGGCCAGAGGATCACTTGAGGCCGGGAGTTTGAGAATAGCCTGGCCAACATGACAAAACCCCGTCTGTACTAAAAATACAAAAATTAGCCGGATGTGGTGGCACACACCTCTAATCCCAGCTACTCAGGTGGCTGAGGCCCAAGAATTGCTTGAACCTGGGAGGTGGAGGTTTCAGTGAGTGAAAATCATGCCACTGTACTCCAGTATGGGCAACAGAGCAAGACTCTGTCTCAAAAATAAATAAACAAAAAACATAATAAAATAAATTTATTCTAATGTTCTTTTTACCTACAAAAGATAATTCAACCTTTAACAGTATTGATAACAGACCCCGGACTAGGTTTGCACATCAGTCAGGATTCAATCAAAAGCAGCACCTTTAGAATATATATTTGTATGAAAGAATTTATTACACAGATTTGACCATATTCACTTGTGGAGGCAAGTTAAGCAGTGTCTGTAAGGGTATTGCTGACATGTCTGATGACGCTAGAGCTTGAAGTCTACAGGAAATGTAATTGAAAAAGGAAGATGATACAGAGTTGGGGAAGACAAGATTAAGCTAGAAACCACAAGCAACAGCTGGAGCCTATAAGGACAAACTAAAACTTATACCAGTTCTTTTTTACTCCTACTTTTGGTTTGGATGCCCTCTAGAAGCAAGGCCCTCATCACACAGAGAAACACATACACCTGGTCTAGGAGGCAGAGCTGCTGAAGTGGATCTAGGCTGACGTGATGTAGTTGCAAGCCTGGCCCTACGTTGCCTTACATGAATGTGGTGCACCAGCAAATGAAACACAATGCTTGTGAGATATTTAATGGCTGCTTTTTCACTTGCACGCTTCAGATCTCATGCAAGAATCTCTCTTGTGGCCCACACTAGCATATGATGTTTCTCATTCTCTAAGAAAAAAAACATACAGGAACGGGAATTCTGGAAAGTGAAGTTTAACTTAGGCAGGTTGACACATTTCCAAAACCAATATAGCTTTTTGGCATGATAAAGTTACAAGTCAAATATGTATTAAGCAAATAAATGAAAATCTGGGGGTGAACTGAAAGATGGACAAGTGGATACATGAATAAGTGCATAGGCCTCTGGATTCTATCCAAAGGTCATTTCTCTGCTAGTCTTTTTTGTGAATGCCTCATCACAGATTCAAGTCATACGTATTTCATGAAACAATGTAGGATTGTCATCAGAATCAATAAAACCGAAGATTAAATACTAACAGGAGATTTATTCAAAGTTTGTCATTAAAAGACTAGCTTTAATATTAAACTAATCCTGAGTATTTATTTAATTATGTTGATAATCTGATTTAATTTTCACAACAAGGTATAAGGTAATAATTAATATTATTCCATTTTTAATATGTAAACTAAAGCTTGGAGGACAAATATTAAAATACTCCTTTATCTGGTCTTCTGTGATTCTATCTCTCCTAAGAGCATCTAGCAGCAATGGGAGAGGCAACAGGTAGGTCTGGTGGATATGTCTACAATAGAAAACATTAAAGGATTAAGAAATCCTTATCTTAGACATTTATCTCTTTCCTTTTCTCTTCATATTTTCGTTTTAGAAATATAAGGTATATGTGTAAATTAATATTTATTTATTTATTTATTTACTTTTGAGAAAGAGTCTCAGATCTCTGTCATCCAGGCCAGAGTGCAGTGGCATGATCTTGGCTCACTACAACCTCTGCCTCCTGGGTTCAAGTGATTCCTGTGCCTCAGCCACCTGAGTAGCTGGGATTCTTAGGTGTTTGCCATCACATCTGGCTAATTTTTGTATTTAGTAGAGATGGGTTTTTGCCACATTGGTCAGGCTGGCTCAAACTCTTGACCTCAGGTGATCTACTTCCCTTAGCCTCCCAAAGTGTTGGAATTAAAGGCCTGAGCCACAGCACCTGGCCTGGAAAGTATTTTTGTTAATTCATCTAAAAGACAAAAATTCAGCTAGGCTTCAGGGTCATTGAGAAAATATTTATTTTTTTTTAAATTTTGGCCTTTGTAAGCTGATATTGAAAAAAGTACTACTTTCTGTTGAACAGTCTTACTAATAGATATGATGAATACCCTAACATGATGTCATCTTGCACACCAACATCAAAGCAGGGGGTTGGATGTGTTATACTCCATCCCAGGTCAAAGAACACAGGGATGAAAACAATTTGGGTTAAATTATCTGATTAATTCAACAAAGGAGTCTGTGATGGTTAATTTTATTTCATCGACTTGACTGGGCCATAGGATGCCCAAATATTTGGTAAAATATTCAGAGTCTTTCTGCAAGGATGTTTTGAAATGACATTAACACTTAAATTGGTAGATTGGGTAAAAGAGTTTGCCTTCCTTAGTGTGATCTGCTTTCTGTAATGCCTTCCCAATCAGCTGAAGGCCTGAATACAACAAAAAGGCACACTGTTTCCATGTAAGAGAGAATTCATCCTGCCTGCTTGCCTTCATATTGAGACATCAGCTTTTTTCCCTGACTTTGGACTCAAAATAAAGCATCAACTCTTCCTGGATTGATCTTGAGCCTGCCTGCTTTCAGACTGAACTTTAACATCCTTGGCTGTCCTCATTCTCAGGCCTTTGGACTTGACCAGAATTTGATACCATCAGCTCTCCTGGATCTGCAGCTTGCCTGCTCAAGACCTCATTGCAGATCTTGAGACTAAGCCTCCATAAGAGCATTAGCCAATTTGTTAAATAAATAAATACATCTCCGGTTTGTTCTGTTTCTCTGGAGAACCCTGAATAATAAGGATACATAACCAGTTCATTGCATCCTTGGTTACTCAAGACTGATGAACAAATAGGCTCCTAGGAACTATTTCATTTTATACATTTTGTTTAGTAGGATTCAAATTGTATTCCTCAAATAATGAAAAGAAAAAATATGCAAATAAGAGGTTAGTTTCATCTACATAAACATATTTTGAGTTTATTCTATATCAATTTCTCTTCCTAAATTCATTAGTTCATTGGAATAGCTCAAATTGAAAACAAAATACAAATGGATTTTATTGTCAGTTGACTAAAGGCCAGTTGGAATATGGATTGCCTAAATTCTCTTAAAATTTTCTAACTCAAGATCCATTTTCATACATTTACAG